>JAHIAM010008132.1:0-55065 GCA_021605205.1 Aegilops longissima | reverse complement strand
CCTAGAAAAACCAAGCTGAAAATGATGGAGCAACTATTCGGATGGGTCCAACCGAGGATCATCCTCATAGCTGCCAAGAAACAATATGTCCTAGAAGGCTAGGTGAAGCACCATCCGAAACCAAGAATGAAATTGCCGCATGATTACCCTCTCGGCGGCATGCTTTACACTTAGAACCGGGCTCCAAAAGCTTTTGAGCAACACGGAATATGAGATGTTCGAGGAGCTGAAAATGGTTTTCCAAGCTCATGCCCGGTCGAGAATTGAAGTTCCCAAGTTCTATAGTTGTAAGATGGAGGAAAATAGTTCTGGGGAGCACATACTCAAATGTCGGGTTAAAACCGCTTCCCCTGGACATTAACCTCCGACAGGCGGTCATTGAAATCCTTAACCCCACCGAGCTACAAGAGCTTTGTGAAACTACAATATGGGGATGGTGAAAACTATTCCCGGTATTTTCAATGTAAGTCCAGAGGTAGAAATCAAGAAAGAACATCAAGTGTTGATGGTCAATAAAACCACTAAGTTCAAGAAGGGAAGGGTAAGAAGAACTTCAAGAAGGACCAAGGATGTTGGCGCCGAAGCCGCTGGGAAGAAGTCAAAGAATGGACCCAAGCCAGAGAGTGCTTTATTGCAAAGGGAAGGGTCAGAAGCGGAACTCCCCAAATACTTAGGGACAAGAAGGCCAACACTAAAGGTATATTGATATACATGTAATTGATGTTACCTTAAAGATTAGTAACTCCGGTATTTGATACCGTGTCGGTTTATTTTAACTCAGCAGAGCTGGAAAAGCGGAGACCGGGGGACGGGTGAATGGCCGGGAATGGTTCCAAGGTCGATGTGATCGCCCGGCACGCTACCTCTACATTTACCTACGGATTAGTTTTAAACCTCAATAATTGTTATTTAGTGCCAAGTTTGAGCATGAAATTGTATCGGATCTCAATAAGATGGCTACCATTTAAACCAGAATAATGGTTGTTCTATTTATATGAGAGATATGTTTTATGGTCATGCTCCATGGTCAATGGTTTATTCTTAATGAATTCGAACGTGATGTTAACATTTATAGGTGAATACCAAAAGATGTAAAGTTGATAACGAAGTCCCACATACTTGTGGCACGCCGCCTTGGTCACATTGGTGTCAAGCGATGAAGAAGCTCCATGGATGGACTTTAGAGTCTCTCATTATGAATCATTTCACATGCAACCATGCCTTATGGGCAAATGACCAAGACTCCGTTCTCCGAACAATGGAGCAGCAACCAACTTATTGGAAATCATACATACCGATTTGGGGGTCCAATGAGCGTTGAGGCTCAGGAGGATATCGTTATGTTCTCACTCCACCGATGACTTGAGTAGGGGTATGTCTACTTGATGAAACACAAGTCCGAGACCTTGAAAAGTTCAAGGAATTTCAAATGAGGTAGAGAATCAAGACCAAAAAATAAAGTTCTTACGATCAGATCGTGGAGGAGAATATTTAAGTCACGAATTTGGTACACACTTAAGGAAATGGAATCGTTTACAACTCACCCGAACACCTCGTAACGGTGTGTCCGAACGCGTCGCACTCTATTGGATATGGGGATCTATGATGTCTCTACCGATTTACCGCTATCATTTTGGGGATACGCCTAGAGACACTACATTCACTTTAAATAGGGCACCGCCTAAACCCTGAGACGACACCGATGAATTATGGTTTGGGAAGAAACCTGTTCGTTCTAAAAGTTTGGGGATGCGGCTTATGTCAAGAAACTTCAACCAAAAGCTCAACCCAAGTCGGAAAATGCGCTTCATAGGATACCCAAGGCCATTGGGTATACCTTCTACCTTAGATCCAAGGCAAGATCTTTTTGCCAAGAACGGATCCTTTCGAAAAGAGTTTCCTCGAAAGGAGTAAGTGGAGGAAAGTAGAACTGATGAAGTACTACCTCTTGAACCGGAAAGTAGTGCAGCTCAGAAAATGTTCCTTGGTGCCTACACCACGAGAGGAAATTAATGATGATGATCAAGGTACATCAAGTTGTACCGAACTCGAGGTCCACAAGGACACGTCCACACCGATGGTATGGCAACCCGTCCCGGAAATCATGTTGTTAGACAACGGGAACCTTCAACTATGAAGAAGCGATGGGGGCCCGATTCCAACAAATGGCTTGAAGCCATGCAATCCGAGATAGGATCCATGTATGAAAACAAAGTATGGACTTTGACAACTTGCCGGATGATCGGCGGCGATAGAAAACAAATGGATCTTTAAGAAGAAGGCAGGGATGGTAATGTTACCATCTATAAAGCTCGACTTGTCGCTAAGGGTTATCGGCAAGTTCAAGGGGTTGACTACGATGAGACTTTTCTCCCGTAGGAAGTGGTCCGAATCATGTTAGCAATTGCCGATACTATGATTATGAGATATGGCAAATGGACGCCAAAACGGCATTCCTTAACGTATCTTAAGGAAGAACGATATGATAGCCGGAAGGTTTTGTCGACCCTAAGAATGCTAACAAGGTATGCAAGCTCCAATGATCCATTTATGGGCTGGTGCAAGCATCTCGGAAGAACATTCCGATGAGATGATCAAAGGTTTGGGTTTATGCGACTTATGGAGAAGCCTGCTAAAAGAAAGTGAGGGGAGCTCAAGCATTTCTCATATTATATGTAGATGACATACTTTTGATGGGAAATGATATAGAACTTTTGGACAACATTAAGGCCTACTTGAATAAGAGTTTTCAATGAAGGACCTTGGAGAAGTCTTATATATTAGGCATCAAGATCTAAGGGATAGATCGAGCCTCATAGGTCTTTCAAAAGCACATACCTTGATAAGATATTGAAGAAGTTCAAAATGGATCAGTCCAAGAAAGGGTTCTTTCCTTTATTGAAGGGTGAAATTGAGCTCTCCAATGCCCCACCACGGCGAAGATAAAGAAGAGATGAGTGTCATCCCATGCTTCACCATAGGATCTATTATGTATGCCATGGTGTACCGACCTGATGTAAACCTTGCCGTAAGTTTGGTAGGAAGGTACCAAAGTAATCCCGCAAGGAACACCGGACAGGGTCAAGAATATCCCGGACCGAAAAGGACAAAGGACATGTTTCGTTTATGGAGGTGACGGAGCTCGTCAGAAGGGTTACGCCGACGCTTAGCTTCACACAGATCCGGATGACCTAAGTCACAAACCGGATACGGTATATTTGAATGGTGGAGCAGAAGGTGCAGTAGCGGGCGCCGTATGGATCTACATGTGAAGCGGATACATGGCAGCCCGGAGGCAGCGATGAAGCAATTTGGGTGAAAGTTCATCACCCACCAGAGTCATACCCAATGCGTGGGCCCGATCAAACTCTTCTGGACAACACCGAGCTATTGCACTTGCCAAGGAGCCCGGTTTCACAAGAAGACCACACAAGCCGCTCAACTCCATTCGTGAAAATGTTCAAGATGGAGACAAGAAATTTGCAAAGTGCATACGGATCCAATGTCGCAGATCCGTTGACTAAACCTCTTCCATGAAAGCAAAACATGATCAACACCGAACTCTATGGGTGTTCGATTCATCACAATGTAACTAGATTATTGACTCTAGTGCAAGGGAGACTTTGGAAATATGCCCTAGAGGCAATAATAAAAGGATTATTATTTATTTCTTGTTCATGATAATTGTCTTTTATTCATGCTATAATTGTATTATCCGGAAATCGTAATACACGTGTGAATACATAGACTACAACATGTCCCTAGTGAGCCTCTAGTTGACTAGCTCGTTGATCAATAGATAGTCATGGTTTCCGACTATGGACATTGGATGTCATTGATAACGGGATCACATCATTAGGAGAATGATGTGATGGACAAGACCCAATCCTAAGCATAGCACAAGATCGTAGTTCGTTTTGCTAGAGCTTTTCCAATGTCAAGTATCTTTTCCTTAGACCATGAGATCGTTAACTCCCGGATACCGTAGGAGTGCTTTGGGTGTACCAAACGTCACAACGTGAATCGGGTGACTATAAAGGTGCACATGGTATCTCCAAAGTGTCTGGGTTGACACGGATCGAGACTGGATTTGTCATCCGATGACGGAGAGGTATCTCTGGGCCCACTCGGTAATGCATCATCATAATGAGCTCAAAGTGACCAAGTGTTTGGTCACGGGATCATGCATATGTCGAGTAAAGTGACTTGCCGTACAGATTGAACGAGGTATTGGGATACCGACGATCGAATCTCGGGCAAGTAACTACCGATTGACAAAGGGAATTGTATACGGGTTGCTTGAATCCTCGACATCGTGGTTCATCCGATGAGATCATCGAGGAACATGTGGGAGCCAACATGGGTATCCAGATCCGCTGTTGGTTATTGACCGAGACGTTCGGTTGTCCATGTCTCCGAACCGTAGGGTCTACAATAAGGTTCGGTGCGCCTAGGGTTGTAAAGATTTTAGTATGAGCAAACCAAAAGTTGTTGAGTCCGGATGAGTCCCGGACGTCACGAAGAGTTCCGAATGGTCCGAGGTAAAGAATTATATATGGGAAGTGAAGTTGACCATCGGAAAGTTTCGGTTCACGATTGACCGGACCACCGGAAGGGTCCGGGGTCCACCGGTGGGCCACCATCGGAGGGCCCATGGGCTGAAGTGGGGGGAACCAGCCTGGTGGGCTGGTGCGCCTTGGGCCCCCTCACGCCTAGGGTTGGGAACCCAGGCGCCCACTTGCCTTGGGGGCACTCCACCCCTGGCCGCCCCTTGAGATTCAATCTTAGGCCGGCACCTCGGGACCCTATATATAGAGGGAGGGAGGGCAGCCGCACTGCACCTGGCGCCCCTTCCCCTTGCTACACCTCCTCCCCAGTCGCAAAGGCCGCGACCTTTGGCATCCACCACCACGCCTGCGTCTGCTGGATCTTCATCAACCTCTCCTCCTCCTTGCTGGATCAAGGTGGGAGACGCCATCCTCGCGACGTGTTGAACGCGGAGGTGCTGTCCGTTCGCACTTGGTCATCGGTGATTTGGATCACGACAGACGACTCCTCAACCCCGTTTCTTGAACGCCGCCACGATCTACAAAGGTATGTAGATGCACTCCTATCACTTGCTAGATGAACTCATAGATGGATCTTGGTGAAACCGAGAAAAAATTTATTTTCTAACGTTCCCCAACATCGGATTGGATTTATCACCCGTATGATAAGAGAGGTATCTCGGGCCCTCTCGGTAATACAACATCACAAGAAGCTTGCAAGTATGTGACTGATGAGTTTGGTCAGGGATCTTGTATTACGGAACAGTAAAGAGACTTGCCGTAACGGATTGAACTAGGTATGGAGATACCGACGATCAATCGGGGCAAGTAAATATCGCGGAAAAGAGAATTGTGTACGGGTTAATCAATCCTTGACATCATGGTTCAACCAATAAAGACTTCATGGAATATGTAGGAATCATTATGTCATCTAGTAAAGTTATTGGTTATTGATCGAGAGGAGTCTCAACATGTCTACATGACTTCGAATCAGAAGGCCGCACGCTTAACGCTCTAGGCTTAGGGTAGTATTGAGATATTAATAGTGGAAATTCAAGGTTGTTCGAGTCTCGATGGGATCCAGTTATCAAGAGGAGCGTAATAGTCCGGAGGTAAAGATTCATATATGGAAAGTTGTTATCGGGGTTTCAAAAAAGTTTGAGTTTTTCGTTATTGTACCGGGAAGGTTCTAGAAGGTTCGGAGGGGCCCACCGCATGGTGGACCCACATGAACGTGGGTAGTGGGGAAATTCTCCACAACCCTGGTCTAGGCGCCAAGGTCCTCCTTAAAAGAAACTAGAAATGGCCCGTGCGCTAACGGGAGAAAAGAATACACACGCCTTAATTTACCAAAAATGGTTTAGAATATGAGTATTTGTATCTACGACCCAAACAAAGATGGTATTTGCCTACAAAACCGCAAGTTCAAGATTCCACATGTCTTCTAGGTAAACACGGTTTGTATGTAGATTTAATACGCATACAAATGATCGGCAAGTGATCTTCAACTTCGCCCCAATCCTGATTTTGCTGAGATATTCATCTACAATCCAGATCAGTACCGATATGAAAGAAAGACGGATAATGCACTGTTGATTAAGATTGCACCCTATATGTTTTTTAAATGGTTAACAGGTAAAATAACATCATATTCAGATTCTATGTATTTTCTAATCAAATTCCATATATAACATGTTAAATTTGGAATTACGGTTTAGAAGACATGAGTGTTTAAAAAATATTTAATATGTACTTCGTGTTTAATGTCGAAATATTAGGGAGTTTTCTATAAAATAGCATGACGGACTAAGAATACCTATTTCTTTTATTAGTAGGTATAGATATTACCATATCCCAAGGGGATAAGATCAGAATCCTAAAGGGGGATAGCGACGGGGAAGGAAAGGTGATTTCCTTCCTCCCTTAGGCCAACGATCCTAGGGCCTTGAGGGAAGCCACTTGCCCCCTGCACGCCTATATAAAGGTGGGAGGCGTGGGGCAGCCCCCTCGACCCTTGCCCGTACCTCTCCCAACTCCTCTCACATTTCACCGGTATGCGCTCGAAGCCCTGCCAATTTCGCTGCCACCACCACCACCATACCGTCGTGTTGGTCCCGATCTCATCTACCCTTCTCTCTCGCTTTTGGATCAAAGAGAGGACTCCGACAGCACGGTGCTAAACTCGAGGTGTCGTCTGTTCGGCAGTTGATCGGAGTTCGTGGACGGATCATGATTGATTGTGAAGACGCTCACTACATCAACCACGCTTCTTAACGCTCGCTTAGCGATCTACAAGGGTATGCAGATCCAATCTATCATCTCGCATATGTGCATCTCCTAGATTGATCTTGGTGAGCGAGGAAATTATTGTTTCTATGCGTTCCCCAACATTGCATGCGCTGAATCCTCATTGCCAAAATTTGGCAATCAGGAGTGACCCCATGGCGACTAAACCTGCCCGCCGACGACTCCAGCCCAAACCCGCCTGATAAACTCAAGTCGGGCCGGTGGGCTTTGTGTTCGGCTGGACTCGGGCTTGATTTTTGACCTATTGTGTATTTCACGGCTAGGGCCTGGATATTAGGCGATTCACACTTAGGCCTGACCCAACCCGCCTGAACTGCATTTTAGTCCTTCGGTCGGGCTCGAGCTTGCATTTTCGCTTTTTTCACTCGGACGGCTGGACTCGAGCCTAGACTTTGTCGTCGGCTTTACAAGCCGGCCCAAACTCCGCCTGGCCCGAGGGATGCCTCGCTAGGCCGAACCAACCAGTTGAGCCTCGTGATTAATGAGAGGATTGTGCGCCACACAAGGAATGCCCTTCCTCGAGGATGTATGGATTGCAGGACTAGCCTCCCACGTCTGATGATGGCTGGTCCAAAGCAGTCTATTAACCAATGGTAGGATGACTCGTGTGTGTGTGCGCGCGCAAGGAAATGGAACGATTGATTTATTTTTATTTTTACAAAAAAAATTCTGATCTAATCATCATCTAAACAATAAAAGTAACAAAAAATGCATTCGTAGACCACATAACGATGACGATAAGCACCAATGCGAGCCGATTGTGTGTCGCCGTCATCGCCTCTCCCTCACTAGAACCAGGAAAATCTTGTTGAAACGATGGATTTGTATATCCAAAGGATTTTCTCGAAGCAACACTCTAGCTTTGCATGCTGCTTTCTTTTCCTGGACGAGTCGCTTGCATGCCGGTTTGCAGCTTTACCGAGCCCTCCAAAACAGGGTTCTAAATATCTGTAACAAAACTCTTGTCTTCAATAGAAAGACGGTCTGGTTGGCGACTTCACGGCGGTCGGGTTTTTCCCTTCCTCCGTGTCACTCCTGAGCGAACGGAGGGGGGAACCTCGCCGCCCCGCCTCCTCTCCTCCTCCTTCTCCCTCGCCGTCCTTCCTGTGATGCCCTCGATTCAATCAGACACTAATCATGCACGCAAATGTGTACGGTCAAGATCAAGGACTCACGGAAGATATCACAACACAACTCTAGACACAAATTAAAATAATAAGCTTTATATTAAGCCAGGCCCGAGGGCCCGAATACATAAGCTCAATACACAAGAGTCACGGAAGCAACAATATCTGAGTACGAATGAGTTAGACAAGTTTGTTTAAGAAGGCTAGCACCAAAAAGCAGCAAAATCGAAAAGGCAAGGTCCGCTCGGGAGCTCCTAACTACTCTTTGGTCGCCACGGTTCCACGTAGTAGTAGGCACCGGGTAGTAGCAGCAAAGGTGGCATCCGCCCTGGGTTCAGCATCCGTTGCATCAACCGGAAAGAATAAGAACGGGAAAAGGGGGAGCAAGCAACCGTGAGTACTCATCCAAAGTACTGCAAGCAAGGATCTACACTACATATGCAACATTATCAAAGGAAGGTTGTATATGTGGACGGGCTGCGAAATGCCGTAATAGAGAGAAGGCCTAGTCCTATCAAGACTAGCATCCTTGGAAACCACCATCTTGCAGATCCGAGGAGTAGAGTAGCAAAAAAAGTAGTAGAAGTGTTATCAACTGCCGTAGATCCTTTCGACTCGCGAGAAAGGCATCCCAGACCATACTATCCAGCTTATCATCACAATCCAATTCTCATCGCAATCCATTTCTCATATCCATGTCTCATCTCAAGTATCAGTTCTAGTTGTATCGATCGATACAACCCAAGTGTCTCACATCGTAGGCAGGCTATCGATAGATGTTTTCCCGCAGGGTGCACCAACTTACCCACCACGCCGCTTAACTCCGCCGGATAGTGGTCATGCCCAGCCTGCCAAACAATAGGCCGCAACCCGACCTAGGCTTAATAGAGAGGCTAGCATGCGACTAAACCTATGCCCTCTGGGTCATGGGCCATCTCCGAACTCGTGACGCTAAGTAGGGCGGCCGTGAGCAGACCTAGCTACCTCCTTCAACAAGGCAGCGCTGCAGTCCAACCGCGCTACGCAAGGTCGCCGACGCCTATTAAGCTTCGCTGATGTATACGACGCTAGATAGCCCATACTATGCCCACGGATGGTTAGTCTATCAGCCGAGAGGCCCTCGGATCAAATATCCAAATCGTAGTGGATTAGGAACGCGGTAACAAGTAGAGACTCACGAAGATGTGACCCTGCTGCCGTCCTCGAGGACTTGCGGCAAGGGCTAAGAATTCCGCCACGCGTAATTATCTCAGGGCACCTCCAGTGTCAACCCGACTCCACATCACTCACAATTAAGCTCAGCGGTACCCTCGGGTCAATGCCTTTAGTGACATGGCTCAAAGGTAAAGTCATAGTAATCATAGTAACTGCAGTGTGTCTAAACATCAAGGGAAAGCCGAGGAATCACCCCCGTGAATTCCATCGATGTAATCATCAAGGTGAACGTAAGAGGATTCACCGAGGTCCGCACTTGAGGGTTGCACGACAGAGTCATATCGGTGGTTAAAGAGGAAATCACCCTCGATGACCACATCGAATAGCTACACCACAGGTTAACATCGAAGCATCGAAGAGGTCTCACCCGCGTACTCGAGTAGTAACCCAGATTGTCGAGCAACTAAGGGAAAGTGATGTGCGGTGCCGGGCCTGGTCTTCAATCCCTGATCGGGTCTTCCGATAATCAACAGGCCGTGACAAAGTGGGGTCACCGATGGATCACTAACCAACCTATACTAAGCAGTTTAGGATAAGCGGTAAGGTACAACAAGAGATATAAAAGGAGGCTATGCATCGTAATAGGAGCAAACAATAACAAGTAGCAAAATCTAATGCAAGCATGAGAGAATGGAATGGGCGATATCGGGATGATCAAAGGGGTTGCCCGAAGTCCACCGAAAGTGAAGAGGGTCGTCATCGACATAGTCGATCACAACGTATCGACAGTGCCACGGGCCTACCAAGAGAAGAGGGGGAAGAAACAGAATACATAGCAAGCGTGCATAACAGACAGCAGAGAGTGAGCTAGACGTGTTCTAACACGGTACTACAAGTTAAACCGACTAAGGGCAAAACATCCGAATGTTTTCCGATTCCGACTGTGTGTAAGATGACCGAGGGGAAAAGTTCCATGTTCAGATAGTTAGAGGCATCTGAGAGATGAACGGACCGGCATTCGGATTCGCTGGATTTTTCTCGAGCAACTTTCATGTATAAAGCTTTTCGATCCGAGCTACGGTTTGTTTTCTATGATTAATCAAGTTTAAAAGGTTTTCGAAAATTTAAGGATTTATTTTAATTCGAAAATAAAACAGCAAAAATACTTTAGTCACCTAGTATTACACTAGCCTATGAGTATGACAAGTGGGGCCATGGGGTTGGGTTGACCCACCAAAGGTTGAATAGGCAAAGAGTGAATAGTGTAAGTGGGTTCCACGGTCATTGACTATGGTCATTTAGACTTTTAATTAAATTGTATTAACTAATAGTGGGGGCTATGTCATTGGCTAGTAGCTAAACTAACTAGTATTTAGCCCCAAGCTAATTTGTAAGGGCCGCCTGGTGCTGTGGCACGCACAAAGCACAAAGTTGTGCTCGCCATAGCCACCAAGGCCATTAGTAGCAAGAGCTGTCTTGGAGCATCCGCTAGCAGCGGTAGAAGGAGGAAGCAGCAGCGCAAGGTGCATCTAGGAGCAGCAGCGACGGCAAGCACCAACTAATGAAGCAGTAGTATCACAAGAAGTAGCAACAACGCAGTAGCACAAGAGCATCAGTGCACAGTGGCGGACTAGCGGCGAGCGGGTAGCGAGAGGCGCCAGAGCAGTGGGTGAGGCCACGCGCAGCCGATGCACACGGAGGCGTGGCAGGCACAAGCGAACGCGGCGTGGACGCGAGGGCGCACAGGCAGGGGCTCGCGACACGAAAGCGAGGCGAGGGATGTGGAGGAAGCCGCGCACGAGCTAAGGTGACTGGGGCACGGGACAACGGCAGGATCTGAATGCTCGCGACGGTGGTGGCTCGGACATGACGAGTCTGAGAAAAATGGCCACGGATCGACCAAACGGAGGTCGTGAGGGCGGCATCTACGCAGCTCTAGAGCATGCACGCATCCTCGACAACGCTAAGAGGCACGGCAGACGTGCTCGCCGGCCACTTGGCGGACGGCGGCCGGCCTCGAGCAGGGAAGTGCTACGGCGCATGGGGCAACGAGGAGAGGGGGAAAAGGTGCAGGGCTCACAAGGAGGCACACGGTGGCCGGGCGATGGGCTTAGGAGCCAGGAGGGCGGCGAACCGGGCGACGGGTTCGCCGGTGCCGGGAGGAAGACGAAGGCGATCCGGCGACGGAGTGCTCCCTCGCCTGCTCTGGGCTTAGAGGAAGTAGCGGATGACGGCGCCTTCTAAGCAGGGTCTCGAGGCGCTGGGGACGGTGGCACACGCCATGGCGAGCAGCGCGATTTCACACGAGAGAAGAGAGAGAGCAGGGAAAGGGAAAGTGAGCTAGGGTTTCGGGAGGAGGGTCGGCCTTATCCTCTTGGTGCACCGCGGATAGGCTGCCTCGTGTCCATCGGTGGCGTGAACGCGCCTCGCGCCCACGGGGCTTCTATGAACAAAGGATTAAGGAGATGGGGAGGTGGGCTGGACTCACACTATGCACACATGGCCCATGTGCAGATGGGCTGCCTTATTTTCCATTTTATCTTATTTACCCCTTGATAATTATTTCTACTGTTGTTTGTATTTTATTTTGGCCACACTTGAATTTTATTTAAGGTGAAACTTGACCCATAATTACTTGTCAATTTTATGGGTTGGCACAAAAGTTTCAAAGCATTGGAGTGTTCAACTATTTTTAGAAATGGTAAAGGTCAAATAATTGGCCGTTGGTCCATCAAAATAATTCCTGTGGACATTTTGGGAATCCAAATGAGGTTGGCTTATACATGATAATTACTTAGGGATTATTTGCAAAATTATGAACTATTTTGTTTGCACTTATGAAAATGTAAAATTTGACTTGCATTTCGTGAGTGAATTATGAATGTGATCTCCGACAAGTGGCAATTTGCAAAGTAATTATGATGACACGACCACCATTAGGGGAGATCACTGTAGCTTGACACTGGGTGTTACAAATCTCCCCTGATTACAAGAAATCTCGTCCCGAGATTTAAGAGGTGGAGTAAGGGAAGAGTTCTGTTACGTAAATTCTAACGAGTCTTCTCGGTCTTGATTGCTCTTCTCAAGAGGTTGATCCACTATGTTGTGTGTTCTATTTCTCTGCTTAGGTCATCATGATGAAGCCGACATCCTTTCTTTAGGATCTCCATCGATTTCATTTAATAGGAAATGGGCAGCTCGACAACGATAGAAGGCTATAAGGGGTAATCATTGGGGTTATCCCATGAATGATCACATGAGCTTCTAGAGTTGGTCAAATGAAACACATCGAGAGCCAAGCAAGAAGGTACAGTAAGAAGTTTCAAGTGGCTAGACAATCGTCCGATGTATGAAACAGAGTGTGAAAGGGGTTCAGAGCAATGGGAATAAGTATTGTGTCTGAAACCAGAATTGATGATCTTTCGGAAGGTGGCTCGTGAAGTACTTATGAAGCCACGCGTGAGGAATAACTTTGGGAACAGAGGTGTACAGGAGAGTCAGGTTTCGATCCTGGGACCTGCGGGTTATGGGCCCACCATGTGGGTTAAAAAGTAGGAAGGGCGATGTCATCTTGCACGATCATGATAGCAAGGCATGTCGATGGATAGCATGTCGCTATGTGGGCAACAACGCTGGTACCAAGGGCGAGGGACTAAGAGAACTATTTTCTCGTCTAAGACGAGGCGACCAATAGGGAAAGTTCTCATCCATCGGTGGCTACCGGAATGTTATCAACAATAGTAACAAGGTCTTTGTCGACAGAGTTGTACACCGAGGTGTTTACCTAAGGAGAATTAACACTGCTCTGATATGTTAGATTACGGGAATGGTTAAACAAACCAATGGAAAGGAAAATGTGATTATTAGTTTAACCAGACCAATGGAAAGGAAAAGGTGCTTATACAGAAGTATTAGAGTACATGCTTCCCAAGAACAAACAGAGCAAGATATACATGACTGACATCAAGTACATATCCATTTAGTTAATGGGGCAATGATAATCATGATATTACCCATACAACGGTGTTTGATAATAGAACAAGAAACATTTAGCATTGCGCCCAATGTTCTTAATGATGTTTGGAGTAACATACCATACTTTTGGATAGCGCTGACATGGTCGCCAGGTAAAGGTCGGACCTTGGGAACACAAGGATCCATCGGGAATTACTTGAACACCTCATGCAATTTTATCGTGGAAGATGAGGAGGTGCGATGGTTTCAACAAAATCCATCGACGTGTCAAAAGGATGTATTTCCAAACTTTAAATGAACAAATTCGTGTTGTGGAGGCAAGAATGTTGTCGATGGTAACACAATTCATCGAGGGGCAAGGATGGTATTTCTCATCATGAATTCAACCGACAACTCGAAAGAGCATCGTAATGTTGATGATGATCATGACACATTTGTCGAGAGATTTCATGAAGATGTAATCGATCATGGCGATGACATCAAGTCAAAGGAATGATGAAGCTTAAAGGTTATTCGAACCTCGGTATGACACAAACTTGAAATCAAGCTTGTTGTTCAAGGAAAAATGATATTGACGAGGAAGATCGAGGTAAGGTTAGCTCATCATCGAAAATTGTGCTCCGGGAAGAAGAACCAGGTAGCACAGTTAAAATTTGGCACGATATTAACATAGTCGGCCAGGCTAGGAATGACTTGAAGGATTATTAAACTCGTAAGCAATGAAAAGTACTTAGTTATAGAATCGGAGTGCGGAATCGATTCACTTATCGGTGTTCTCGAGTGACTAATAACTCATGACCCGGGGAATATTGGAATCGGTGAGAAGCAATACTAGAAGAAGACTCACAGGAAGCAACACAGATGTTTGATATTCTCGAGATACCGTAGGGTAATACTCAAGGTAGAGTAGAATAGATGCTTGACAGTAAAATGATCTGCGAAGTCAAGTACTTTAACTTGTTCGAGAAATGGGATCAAAGAAGAGCAATATGGCGAACCATGATTGCAAAAGAACAAATCCTGAGACCGGATGATATTATATCAAGGAAGTTATTTTTACAAGAAGCTTACATGATAGGATCTACATCGCTTCCATGGGCATGAACATAAAGTTCAAGGTCGACTCCCACTTCTCCAATGCACAACCTTCCATTCACTTTCGCCGATAAAGTTGTAGTGTTGAAACTTTTATCCGCGTAACACCGAAGAGAGTATGACTCATATCTCTTCGAAGTTCACACGGATTAGGGAAGGCATAGATTCAACCTGTAGGGGTATCTTAGGAACATATACCACTAACTTCAGATTAAATTATACCAGCTCAAAGCAGAGCATGGTTGACAATAGCGATGATAGAATTTACCAAAGGCATTATGTGTCAGGGGAAGAGCGCACGAGATTTTGAATATGAAGGTCATTGCCGGATAATAATCCAACAAAGGATTCAGCGGTCCTCAATGGATCTGAGGTGAGTATCAGTATTCAATCAGAAGAAGGAAAGAATGCAAAGAGGCATCAGATTATAGAAACATCTGAATAATTCGATGCTTAAATGCAAAGAAATCATGATTTCCAAAGCAGGGGACCAAAAGGAAACACTCTGATAAGGATGGTTAAGTTGAATAGACTTAAGGGTACAATCGACGGCAATTTAATTGGTCCAGAACCAGCTCCTGTCTAAAATTAGCGCCTCGAGTGAAGGGTGAATTCTACGATTCGGTTGAGGATTATGCAGCAACCGCAACATATTGAATCAACGAACTCAAAATGATAATGATTTGACTTATGGGATTAACCATAATGCAAGTCAGCAAGAATTTCAAGAGCAAAAGGCTCCTGAGGATTTTCGGAAGATCGAATGGTATTTTGAAGCCTTTCGTGAAACACATGAACAACTGGGGATGAGCGGATACTCGACAAGTGCGAGGATTTATTTGTAGGGGTATTCATGTGGCAAAGAACTGCAAGGCAGTAGGCACGAAGTATCCTCGGAACAATAGAGAAAAACTTCGGGGTATCTTGTAAATAACAAGATCAACGGGGGATGATCGTATGAATGACAAGTGTAAGTAGTTATCCATAAGGATTTATCGGTGGTCGGGAATACCAAAAGTGGTGGGCACAAAGTCTCAAAAGAATATCGAAGAGTATCTTCGGAATCTTCTAGTGAAGCAGGCCATCATCTGAAATGAAGGGGCTCTCCGGGAGAAAGTATTTACGAGAACCTAGAGTTAGAGTTAGCAAATTCATTTAACCCGAATAGAAGAGAGATCAGAGTCCCAGAGTATAGGTCGAGGAATAAAAGATCCTAATACCACCCAATGGCGATGTGGCCTGTAAGACACACATCCAATGTTAGTAAAAGTTTTTCAAAGGACTAGACTCAACTTCGCCAAGGAGTTGGAAAGGGGCTACCTACAGCAATGGCTCGATATAACTTGTGACGCCTCGATTCAATTGTACACTAATCATGCACGCAAATGTGTACGGTCAAGATCAAGGACTCACGGAAGATATCACAACACAACTCTAGACACAAAATAAAATAATACAAACTTTATATTACAAGCCAGGGCCACGAGGGCTCGAATACATAAGCTCGAATACATAAGAGTGCAGGAAGCAACAATATCGAGTACGACATGAGTTAGACAAGTTTGCCTTAAGAAGGCTAGCACCAAAAAGCAGCAACGATCGAAAAGGCAAGGCCTCCTGCCGGAGCCTCCTAACTACTCTTGGTCGCCGACGGTCTCCACGTAGTAGTAGGCACCCTCGGGTAGTAGCATCGTCAAAGGTGGCATCGCCCTGGTTCGACATCTGGTTGCATCAACCGTAAAGAAGAAGAAAGGGGAAAAGGGGAGCAAAGCAACCGTGAGTACTCATCCAAAGTACTGCAAGAAGGATCTACACTACATATGCAACATTATCAAAGGAAGGTTGTATATGTGGACGGCTGCGAAATGCGAATAGAGAGAAGGCCTAGTCCTATCGAAGATTAGCATCTGTTGGAAACCACCATCTTGCAGCATCCGGAGGAGTAGAGTAGCAAAAAAAGTAGCGAATGTTATCAACCTCGCCGAGATCCTTTCTTGACTCCCCGCAGAAAGGCATCCCGAGCCATACTATCCGCTTATCATCACAATCCATTCTCATCGCAAATCCATTGCTCATATCCATGTCTCATCTCAAGTATCCAGTTCTAGTTGTATCGATCGATACAACCCAAGTGCACCAACTTACCCACCACGCCGCTTAACTCCGCCGGACACACTTTCTAGGGTCATGCCCGCCTCGCCAAACAATACGCCGCAACCGACCTAGGCTTAATAGAGAGGCCAGCACGCTGAATAAACCTATGCCCCGGGTCATGGGCCATCTCCCCGAACTCCTGCACGCTCGAGGGCGGCCGGTGAGCGACCTAGCTACCTCCTTCAACAAGGCAGCGCCACGCAGTCCAACCCGGCGCGCCAATCGCGACGCCTATTAAGCTTCGCTGAGTATACGGCAGAACGCCCATACTATGCCCACGTGATGGTTAGTGCTATTAGCCAGAGGCCCTCGGATCAAATATCCAAATCGAGTGGATTAGGAACGCGGTAACAAGCAGAGACTCACGAAAGATGTGACCTGTTCTCTGCTCGAGGACTTGCGGCAAGGGCTAAGAATGCCCGCCACGCCGTAATTATCTCGCGGCACCCTCCAGTCAACCCGACTCCACATCACTGCAATTAAGCTCACGCGGTACCCTCGTGGTCATTCCGCCTTTAGTGACATGGCTCGATGTAAAGTCATAGTAATCATAGTAACGTGTGTCTAAACATCAAGGGAAAGCCCGAGGAATCACCCCGTGAATTCCACTCGATGTAATCATCAAGGTGAACGTAAGAGGATTCACCCTTGAGGTCCGGACTTGAGGGGTTGCACGAGAGTCGTATCGAAGTGGTTAAAGAGGAAATCACCCTCGATGACCACGATCAATAGATACACTACAGGGTTAACATCGGCATCGAAGAGGTCTCACCCCGTACTCGATAGTAACCAGATTGTCGAGCAACTAAGGGAAAGTGATGTGCGCGCGGGCCTAGTCTTCGATCCCGCTGATCGGTCTTCGATAATCGCAATGGGTAGTCGGGACAAAGTGGGGTCACGATGGATCACTAACCAACCTATACTAAGCAGTTTAGGATAAGGGTAAGGTACAATAGTAGATATAAAAGCAAGCTATGCCTCGTAATAGGAGCAAACAATAACAAGAGTAGCAAAATCTAATGCAAGCATGAGAGAATGGAATGGGCGATATCGGGATGATCAAAGGGGGCTTGCCTGAAGCTCCGCTAAAAGTGAAGAGGGTTGTCGTCAGACATAGTCGATCATAACGGTATCGGCAGGCCACGGGGGCCCTACCAAGAGAAGAGGGGAAGAAAAGTAATATTTCAACCAAATCATCTCATCTTTCCAGTGGCATACTTGGTTTGCAAGTTGATGCCTGGTTCATCATTTACCTTCCGAGCGCACATACGCATTGCATTTCACTTCCCGCATATCATGTCATGTTTTGCATCATGTTGTTTGTGCATTGCACCGTGATTTATTGTGGTTCCTTTGTTTGTGTTGTTGCTTTGTAGAGCCAGGAGACGAGTACGTGAACGAGGAACCTGTTGAGAACGCCACGAGGATCAAGCTTTCGACAACTCGAGAACATTGCGCAAGATGACCATACCTCGAAATCACTTCTATCTTTGCTATGCTAGTTGCTCTTTTTGCTATGCCTATGCTATGATGCCTACCACTTGCTATATCATGCCACCCATATTGCCATGTCAGCCCCTAACCATCCTTTTCCTAGCAAACCGCTGATTGGCTATGTTACCGCTTGCTCAGCCCTCTTATAGCGCTGTTAGTTGCAGTGAAGTGAAGTTTGTTCCTTGTTGAAAATGGAGATGTTGTTCCTTGTTGGAACATGTTTACTTGTTGGGATATCACAATATATCTGCTATAATTAATACATCTATATACTTGGAAGGTGGGTTCCGCCGATGCCCGGTGTTTTGTTCCACTTTGCCACCCTAGTTTCCGCTATACCGTGTTATGTTCCTTGATTTCTGCTCTCACACGGTTGTGATTTATGGACCCCTTGATGTTCGCTTTGAATAAGACTCCTCCAGAAGGCCCAACTTTGGTTTTACCATTTGCCACCTAAGCCTTTTCCCTGGTTTTCGCGAGCCCGAGGGTCATCTTTATTTTAACCCCGCCAGTTCTCCTTCGATTGCTGGTCCAACTTGAGCGATGTCCGCGCCTCTTTGGGCAAATTGTGGTTTATGCCAACCTCACGCCCCGCTCATCCGTGTTCCTGAGAACGATATGTGCAGCTCCTATCGGGATTTGTCGGCACATTCGGGCTTTGCTGGTCTTGTTTTTTATTGTCGAAATGTCTTGTAGTCCGGGATTCCGAGATTGATCGGTCTTCCGGAGAAGGAATATCCTTCGCTGACCGTGAGAGCTTATAATGGGCTGTTGGGACACCCTGCAGGTAATATCTTTCAAAGCCGTGCTCATGTTATGAGGCGATGGGAATTTGTTAATGTCCGTTGTAGAAAACCCAAAGTTGACCTCAATTAAAATACACATCAATCAAGCAGTGTAGTCGTGGATGGTCTCTTCATGGAGTCCGGAAGTGAACACGTTGGAGTTATGTCCGACGTAAGTAGTTCAGATCACTTTGATCGCTATTAGTTTCACGACTGCTTTTGCTCCTCTTCTCGCCTCTATTGCCCACCATATATGCTAGTCGCTTGCTGCAGCTCCACTTTACTACTCTGTCCTTCCTATGCTTAAATAGTCTTGATCTCGTGGTGAGATTGTCGAGTCCCCGTGACTCATGATACTTCCAAAACAGTTGTGTGCCGACGATGCCAAGGCAGTGACTCAACCGCTCAAGTGGGAGTTCGACGAGGAACGTGGTCACATTATGTGTCTTTTCCCGATGATCGTGAGGGTGCTCTGGCGGGACGATCGATCCGTGTAGCATTTGGGGTATCTTTCTTTATTTTGGTTCCAGAGTCGGACCTTGAGTGTACTCAATGATGGATGTTTATTTATGTACTGTGTGAAGTGGCGAATGAAGCCAACTATGTATCTCTTTCCTTCAATATTACATGGGTTGTGTGAAGATTACCTCACTTATGACATTGCTTTCAATGCGGTTATGCTCTAAGTCGGGCTCGACATCGGGAGATATAGCCGACGGGCGTATAAGTTGGTAATCGAGCCTTCCCCACTTAGGAGCCCCTACTTGATTGTGTTGGCGTTGTTGAGTCTAGAATGGAAAATGAGTCTTAGGATTATATATATCGGAGAGTAGATTCTTTACCCTGAAATTCCCTTCGTCAGCCCGTGAGGTATCCCATGTAGAGTTTTGACTCTTTCTCTCTCAAATTTCACTAAAAAATTTTTAGGATCACGGGTATTTGGAATCGTTCATGGTTTTGTGACGAGGACATTGTTCTTGGTGCCTCCCGACATTTAGGGTTGTGGCGTTGTCCCGGGAGTTGAGCTCCGAGGTGTTGTCGCCACAATTTTATCGCAGCTCGAATACCGAGTTTTGCCGACATCAAATCTCTTTTGTGCAGTTGTGAGATAACCCTGATAGCCCAAAGATCGAGGCGAAAGGGAGTATTGCCATGACTTGTATAACGGATGTTTTTCAAGGTCGAGGTACACGATTTCAAGATTTCTTGGTTATGTGTTGACGGATGGATACAGTCGGATCTAGGTATTGTTAGTTTGGGTGATATATTTTGTCCCCTGTATCCCCAACACCGATTGCATAACCGAAAGTTTCGGAGTTTATAGGTTGGAATTTAGTAGCTACAGTGATATTCTTTCCGGCTGCATGTATGATTTGAGATTGGGGTTCAACGCTCAGTGGTCCGCCATTCACGGCCGATTTACGTGGTCGCGAGACGCCTAAAGAATCCTGGCTATGCTGATTCGGGACGCTTTGTTTGTCATTCGTGACGCCCGCTACACGCCGGTCCGTGGGCCCCATCAACAATTTTGGGCGTAAATTCTATCATGTGTTTGTTCCGCTCATTCTAGCCAATCTTTTTGTTTTCAGCAGGATATCTGATTTGTTTCTAAGATGTATATGTTGTTTCCATATCTTTATCCCATGGCTTCTCACCTTAATGGACGTAGGATGATTAATCTTGAATTCATTCATTCATTCTTGTTCGAATGTTGACAGAAGACTATATGTTGCAATTTCTCATCCGTTGATTCTACTTATCTTTTGTTCATCAAAGGACTAACGGATGTCACCTTCGCAGATGGCTCCGCCAACGCGCTCCTCAATCCGGATCGCACGATGGGGGATCGGGGCTTCTAACCTCCACCTCCACCTCCACTCCTCCGCCTCCAGAGGCTCTGCGTTATCATAAGCTTACCAATGCCATTTGTAGCGCATCAGACCCAATGGATCAAGTCTTCGTCGTCATCCCCTCGATCAAGAATGCCGACACCACACAAGATTTCAAGGATTTATAGCAGAGTAGCAATCACACACTTATTACATCGTTGTCCACAAGGGAACTTATTACAATAATATGGCTTAAGGCCATCTAATAATAACAGCGGAAGGCTTGGAAGATAAGTGAGTCCATCAACTCCATCGGCATCACCGAGTATAGAACCACACCTAACACCTTACTGTCGTTCTAAAAGTCTCCAACGTGAAAGTTGCAGCCCGAAAACGGGTCAAGACATGGAATATGTCAATGTAACACATAAAGAGCAATGAAGGAATAAGCCTATACTACATGCATATACTGGTGGTAAGGTCTCACGGTTACATTTGCATAAAGCTGATTTTTCCTACATCAAAGGAATAATTTTATTTAACTATCATGGTGGTTGTTAAACATTGAGAATGGTTGACAAGATCCTCAATCCCAATTAAAAAGTACTCATCAAAACCAATAACTTTTATTAGAAGTAACATGTTGAGATTCACATGATATTCAATTACCAGATACTCAAATTGTCCATAACCGGGACACGGCTAATCATGATTAGTTTATACACTGCAGAGGTTTCATGACTTTTCCCATTAAGACTCGACGCTTCCGCTTGGTTCTCGTGACTACATGGTGTTTGAGAAACGATGACCGAGACATAGTTCGCTTAGCACCTTACATGTGGGTAGACCGTACCAACCTACATCCCCTACATCAGCTAGCCTACCCGTAAGAGTTCGTGACGACTTAGTCAACTCACAGAGCCCATAATTGGCTTGTGGCTGCACACGGAAGTTTCAGCTTGAATAATCTTATGATCCCTTAGAGCCTGGGTGGCGGTCCAAGAAATACAGTAAGTCTCGATGGAAACCAGTGCCTCAATCCACCCAGAGTGTTTAGGTTGCCACCTTAGATAAACCATTAATTAACAATCTCACATCCGCATGGATATTCACTCACCCAATCCACGCCTACTAGCATAGCAGCATGCATAATAGCAAACGAGAAGTAACTCCCAAGGTTTCATAAGTAAAACAGTAGGTACTACTCAATCTACTTCCCAAACCCACAATTTAATTTGATCCTAAACATGCAAGTGTTTGAGGGTTGATCTAATGCATAAAACTGGGTATGAGAAAGTATGATCAGTGTTACTTGCCTTGTCGATGATCCGCGAGACCTAGAGATTCAAGTAACAAGCGCGACCCGGTGATCTAACGCAGATAAACAACAAGCATACAATAAGTACTCATCTAATGCACGGGAAATCTTAATAAAAGATCTAACCAGAAAGTTCAACTTAAGAACCCTGTTGCAAAAGAATCGAATCAAATAAACATCGAAAGTCAAACTCGAGAGAGAACGACTCGTTTAGCAATCTGAAACTAGGTCAAAATTTTACAGTAGCAAAACTCTGTGAAAGTAGGGTAGTCGAACGGTTTCATATTTAAACTCCAGCGCTTGAGAGGCACATAATTATTGTCCTCGACCTCTCTTTACGCCGCCTTTGTCGTGCGGACTTGCTTCTCCTCCTCCTGCGCTGAGTCCTGCTGGAGGGGTTTTCTTCGGCTTGTCCGGGGTGTTATTATCTGCCGTGTCGGAATCACCGTTTTTCTTTGTGGCGGGATTTAAATGGCGCTTGTTGGCGTTGGCGCTTGTTTGCTTCTTGGAGGATCATCCTCCGTTGTTCCATCGCCGTTCCCATCTTTTGGGATGTCCACCATGTATATATCGTATGTGAGGTGGCCTTCGGTTGCCACTGAAGGCAATGGGTCTTGAGTCGTCTCGGCATCGTCTTCCATACCGTCGATGTCTTGGTCGAAGTCGAGCATGTCGGTTAAATCATTGATAGTGGCTACAAAGTGGGTGGTGGGTGGGCATTGAATTTCTCCGTCGTCCGCATCCCAACCTTCGGCCGTAATCCGGCCAGGGCTCTCCGGATAAGAGAGAGACTTTAGTGAATTCAGGATGTCGCCAAAGGCGAGTCTTTGAAAAGATGTCATGGCGGTGAACTCCGTGACCCGTGTCGGATTCGATTGGTAGGGCGCGGAGGTTGGAGTCGAGAGAGTCCGGCACCTTGGAGTCCACGGTCTCCACAGGGACAGGATAGAGTTCGGCTCAATCGCCGTGAGATCGTAGCCCCGGCGGTGTCCAACCACTCGTCCTCGTCGGGAATCGGCTCCGGATTGAGGTCGGGGCGGATCTTTGAGTGCGGCCTCGAGCCTTTGTTTGGCTGCGAGCTAGATCATGCCCATCGAGGCAGTCGGCATGCTTGGCTGCGGCTCGAATCCGTCGAAGATCAAGTCTCCGCGAATATCGGCCGTGTAGTTCAAACTTCCAAATCTGACTGATGGCGGGCGTAGCTTCGATCTGCTCCAGATGGCCAGCGAATTGGCCCGCAGTGCAAAACCGCCCGGTCTGAAGATCTGTCCGGGAAAAGGTCTCACCCTGGACTGCGTCGTTGTTGATGATTGAAGGAGCCATCGTGCGCCCGGATTCGATCGCGGTGTCCTTCGGTTATTATTTGTCATTGCCATGTCATGTGCTTGCGTGTTGCACTTTGCCATGTCATCATCTGCATTTCATGTCATGTCATCATGTGCATTTCATTTTGCATACGTGTTAGTCTCATGCATCCGAGCATTTTCCCGTTGTCCGTTTAGCGATCCGACACTCCTATGTCCTCGGCGCCCCTTTCACCTTGTTTTCGTGAGTGGCGAAAAATGTTCTCGAAATGGGATGCAACTTGGCATGCGGTCTTATTATAGTGTAGACAGGCGCCTATCAAGTTTAAATCGCATTGAGACTCGTTTGATATTAACCGTCATTAAATGGCGGCACCGTTGCGGTTTAATCGTCAGACGTTTGGTCTCAAAGCTGTCGCGGAGCTGCCCTTCTCTTCTCTCTTATCAGTCAAGGCCTCTCTTCACAGCCCACACCTCTAATCCAGCCCACTAACTCCTCCTCGTGTAGAACCGTCCGATCGTGATCCGAGGTCAAGCAGAACAAAACCCTAACCCTAGCCTCCTTTTCTATTTATAGGCGCCTCACCGCCATTTTGGCCTCCTACCAACCTCCTCAATTCCCGATCATCCCGCCTTGCCCTCTTCGTTTTCCGCGGCGGCCGCTCCTCCGCCGCCACTGGCGCTGTCCCCATAATACGCCACCCACCGCCGCCAAGTCAATGGCGCCGCCGCGCCCACCTCCCGCCTTCCAGCGTCCCCATCGAGCCTCCGGCCTGCTGCGGCCGTGAGGCCCATCCATGACCAGCCGTCGGGCGAACCGGGCCCCGCCAGCCAGCGCTGGCTCCTCGCCCGCCTCTCCTCGGTCCTCGGTTCTGCCTGCGCCGTAGCCCTCTATCGCCGCGCGCGACGCGGCCAAACCACCCAGCCGGACCTCGCCTCCCTGCTCCTCCTTCTCCTTCCCTTCCTCTCTTCCTCATGGCTTTCTCTCTCCCTCGCGAGGCACCACCGTCGCCTTGGATGCCAAGCGCCACCGCCCGGCGGCGGAGCCGCCCGTCGCCGACCCGCTGAGCTTCGCCCGGGCCTCCCGCGCCCGATCTGCCCGGCCCGCCATGGATCCGGTCCCGGCGACCGGATCCGCCGTCCTCGGCCGTCCACGCCACATGCCCGCTCGTCGTCGCCCGGACCTCGCCGCCGCCGCTGTTGCTCCTCTGCCTCTTTGCAGCGCCCGGGCGTGTCTGGAGATGCGGACATGTCCGTCTAGTCAACCCCCATGCGAGGTCTATTTTTTGCCGTCTTTACGAAAATCATATTATGTTGCATTTTGTGATGAGTGTAACTCTGCATCCGTCGCTCCGTTTAAATGCGTGTAATATGTCAAATTGTTCGTCTCAAAAGTAGATCATTTCATCTCATTGCATCATTTTCATTTCAGCTCATCTTGATGCCCGAAATGCTGTTGGAAGAGGGCTATGTGATGTTAGTTTGTTTCTTAACGGAACATGCACTTTATTATTTTGCTATGATTGATGTGTGCACCCTATGATCTTGAGTCCTAAATGTGTTTTGTAATATGCCATGCCATCTTTCCAGGGTGTATGCCATGTATTTTTGTGATCTATGTGGTGACTAGCACAAGCATGCAAAGTAGGCTTCTGATGTTGCTGATTTCAGCCTGTTTCTTGATATTTTCATGCCATGTTAACTTGATGCTACTGAGAGATCCATGCATATTTTGAGATACTTCAGTGAGGATGTTTTGTTATACATGTCTTGATCTATCCATCCATGCCCTTGTTTGCAATTATGGAGTGCCATAGCTTGAGTCAATCGAGCTCTACTTTTGCTATAAAATGTTTCTGGCAGAGTTGTTTACATGTTATTCAATTTTGCCAAGGTTGTTGTAGTTGATCCTTACATGCTATGATGTTGTTCTTGCCATGTATAGCTTCTATGCCATGTCTTCTTGATGGATGTATGCTTAGTTTATCATGTATTGTTCTGTGGTGAGTGGTTCAAGCTCACCAACATGCCTACTGTTGTTGTTCTGCCATGTATGAATTTGTCATATAACTTGCCATGTTTACATGGGTGCCATCATATTTTGATCCTTTTGGCTCATGGTCAGTAAGGGACTTTTGTTCTATGCATTTAGTAGATTCATGCCATGCCTTTGTTTGCCATGATAAGTTCCTGTAACATGTTGTTTGATAGCTCTAAACATTGCAACTTTGATGTTATTTACGCCAATGCACGAAGCTATTATTATTTGCAATCTTGCCATGTCATTTTGAGCATGTTCTAGTGATTTACGGAGATAGCTCAGTGTTCATGTTTTGTAATGCTTTACCTGTACATCATGTCCATGCCTTTTGTTATTATGTTGAGATGCTGTAGCATGTTGTTTTGATGCTTGCAATATGCCTAGTTCTTGTTTTGGACAGATTGTTGCTATAACTTGTATAGGGTGTATGTGTTGATCCGTTGCTCCGTTTTGAGTGTGCTCTATATGAAACTTGCTTGATTTTGCATGTAGTTTCATATTATCATGTTGCATCCTTGTTTTGAGGTGTTTGCTTGATGTTTGTATGCATTTTGCATCAATGCCATGCTTATCTTGTTTTGCTCATATCTTCTAGGCCGTATCTCCGAATTAAATGAACTTTATATGTAACTTGACTAGAATTTCGTGTAGATCATCGTGGTGCATCTTAAATTGCTGTTTAACAACTTGAACTTAAGGTTTATTCAGATCTGGACCAATTTCAGAAATTTGCATATGAGGACTTCTAGGAATTGTTATATGTTGTTCGGCCTCATTTAAACTTGCCTTGATGTGTTGCTCTTGTTTGCATCATCTCTTGCCATGAGTAGCTTCATCTAGATTTGTCATGCATCATGTTTGTTGTGCATCTTGTCTTGTTCATGTGTGGTGTGTTTACTATGTTGTGTGCTTCTTCTTGTTAGTCCTGTTTACGTTGCGATCGTGAGGATTAGTTCGTCTCACGCTTGGTTCGGCTTCATCCGTTCGTCTTCTTCATGGACTCGTTCTTCTTCCTTGCGGGATTTCAGGCAAGATGACCGCTACCTAGGATCTCATTACTATCATTGCTATGCTAGTTGCTTCGTTCTATCGCTATCTTTGTGCTACCTATTACACTTTATCAAGCCATCCCAAATTGCCATGTCAGCCTCTAACCTTTTGCACCCTTCCTAGCAAACCGTTGTTTGGCTATGTTACCGCTTTGCTCAGCCCTCTTATAGCGTTGTTAGTTGCGGTGAAGATGAAGTTTGTTCCTTGTTGGAACATGGAGATGTTGTTCCTTGTTGGAACATGTTTACTTGTTGGGATATCACAATATATCTTATTTAATTAATGCATCTATATACTTGGTAAAGGGTGGAAGGCTCGGCCTTATGCAGTGTTTTGTTCCTCTTGCCGCCTAGTTTCCGTCATATCGGTATTATGTTCTCGGATTTTGCGTCCCTAACGCGGTCGGGTGATTTATGGGACCCCTTGACAGTTCGCTTTGAATAAGACTTTTCCAGCAAGGCCCAACATTGGTTTTACCATTTGCCTCACCACCACCTATATTTCCTTGGGAGTAATTAACCCAAGGGTCATCTTTATTCAGCCCCGGGGCGAGTGCTTCTCTAAGTCTTGGCCGAACCGGCTACTGCAGGGCCACCTTGAGGCAACCCGAGTTTGGTTTTACTCGTAGCTAGTCTCACCGGTGTTGCCACGAGCGAGATATGTGCAGCTCCTATCGGGATTGTCGGCGCATCGGGGCTTTGCTGGTCTTGTTTTATTCTTTGTCGAAATGTCTTGTAGCAGGATTCGAGACTGATCGGGTCTTCCGGGAAAGGAATATCCTTCGTTGATCGCGAGCTTATCATGGGCTAAGTTGGGACACCCTGCGGGGTTTGAACTTTTCGAAAGCCGTGCCCAGCGGTTATGTGGCAGATGGGAATTTGTTAATATCCGGTTGTAGTAAACTTGAAGCAAACTCTTCTAAAATACACCAACCGTGGCGTAACAATGAGTGTCTCTTTTCGGGGTTGATCGAGAGAGAACACGGTTTCGGGTTATGTCGGCGTAAGTAGGAGTTCGGGATCACTTCTTGATCATTACTAGTTGGCGACCATTCCTTTGTTTCTCTTCCGCTCTCATTTGCGTATGTTAGCCACCATATATGCTTAGCTGCTGCTGCAACCTCACCACTTTACCCTTCCTTTCCCTTTAAGCTTTGCTAGTCTTGATACCCATGGTAATGGGATTGCTGAGTCCTCGTGGCTCACAGATTACTACACCACCGATTGCGGTACAGGTTATGCGATGATCTTGGCCTGAGGCGATGTTTGCTTGTGTTGGAGTTCTTCTTACGCTTCTTCTTGATCGGGGATAGGTTCGGTCGGCAGCCTTGGGCTAGCAGGTGGATGTTGTTTGAGTTTACATTTATGTTTCATCCGTAGTGGGATGTTGATCTTATATGATGTTGATGTATTCTTGTGGCATTTGTGCCTTATGTATGTATCCCACTATTATGTAATGTTGATGTAATGATATCCACCTTGCAAAAGCGTGCCAATATCGGGTCTATCCTTGGTGGGACCGTCGAGTTCCTTTGGATAGGGTCGCATATTGGGCGTGACACATCGAGACCCTATCGGTGGCGACGGGAGGAACTCTCAATGAAAGCACCAATGTCGATTGTCAAAACCGGCGGATCTCGGGTAGGGGTCCCGAGCTGTGCGTCTAAGCGGATGGTAACAGGAGACAAGGGACACGATGTTTTTACCCAGGTTTGGGCCCTCTCGATGGAGGTAATACCCTACTCCTGCTTGATTAATATTGATGATATGGGTAGTACAAGAGTAGATCTACCACGAGATCGTGAGGCTAAACCCTAGAAGCTAGCCTATGGTATGATTGTTGTTGTGTCCTCGGACTAAAACCCTCCGGTTTATATAGGCACCGGATAGGTTAGGGTTACAGTCGGTTACAATGGTAGGAGATCTACATATCCGTATCGCCAAGCTTGCCTTCCGCAAGGAAAGTCCCATCGGGACAGCGGGACAAAGTCTTCAATCTTGTATCTTCATAGTCTTTGAGTCCGGCCGTGATGATAGTCAAGCTATCTGGACACCCCTAGTCGAGGACTCCCTCGGTCGATGAGCAAGCGAGTTGGGCCTTTACACCCACTTAGTTTCATTTGTTGAGCTTTCATATACTTATAGCTCTAGTGCATCCGTTGCATGGCAATCCTACTCACTCACATTGATATCTATTGATGGGCATCTCCATAGCCGTTGATCGCCTAGTTGATGTGAGACTATCTTCCCTCTTTTGTCTTCTTCACAACCACCATTCTATTCCACATATAGTGCTATATCCATGGCTCACGCTCATGTATTGCGTGAAGATTGAAAAAGTTTGAAAATGTCAAAAGTATGAAACAATTGCTTGGCTTGTCATCGGGGTTGTGCATGATTTAAATACTTTGTGTGGTGACGATAGAGCATAGCAGGACTATATGATTTTGTAGGGATAACTTTCTTTGGCCATGTTATTTTGAGAAGACATGATTGCTTTGTTAGTATGCTTGTAGTATTATTATTTTTATGTCAATATGAACTTTGGTCTTGAATCTTTCGATCTGAATATTCATACCACAATTAAGAAGAGTTACATTGAAATTATGCCAATAGCTTTTCGCATCAAAAATTCTCTTATTATCATTTACCTACTCGAGGCGAGCAGGAATTAAGCTTGGGGATGCGATCGTCTCCAGCGTATCTATAATTTTGATTGCTCCATGCTATATTATCTATTGTTTTGGACTATATTGGGCTTTATTTTCCACTTTTATATTACTTTTGGGACTAACCTATTAGCAGGAGGCCCAGCCGAGATTGATGTTTTTGCCTATTTGGTGTTTGAAGAAGCGGAATATCAAGCAGTCCAAGCGGAATAAAATCTTGAGGCGTGGTTTCTCATCAGATAAGACCGGAGACTTGGACCCTCCGTTAAAAAAAGCCACGAGGCGGCCACGAGGTGGAGGTGCGCCCCTAGGCGCGCCCACCTTCGTGGGCCTCGACTCCTGGCGTATTCCTTCCTCGTATATATACCTCGTACCCCCAGCAGACGAATCTGGGCCAAAACCTAATTCCACCGCCGCAACTTTTGTATCCATGAGATCCCACCACCACGGAGGCTTCTACATCATCATCATAGCCTCTCCGATGAAGTGTGAGTAGTTTACCTCGGACCTTGGGTCCATAGTTAGTAGCTAGATGGCTTCTTCTCTCTTTTGGATCTCAATACAATGTTCTCCCCCTCTCTCGTGGAGATCTATTCGATGTAATTTTCTTTTTGCGGTGTGTTTGTTGAGACCGATGAATTGTGGGTTTATGATCAAGATTATCTATGAGCAATATTTGAATCTTCTCTAAATTCTTTTATGTATGATTGGTTATCTTTGCAAGTCTCTTCGAATTATCTATTTGGTTTGGCCAACTAGATTGGTAGTTCTTGCAATGGGAGAAATGCTTAGCTTTGGGTTCAATCTTGCGGTGTCCTTTCCCGATGTGATGAGGGGCAGCAAGGCACGTATTGTATTGTTGCCATCGAGGATAACAAGATGGGGTATTTATCATATTGCATGAATTTATTCCTCTACATCATGTCATCTTGCTTAAGGCGTTACTCTGTTTTCATTAACTTAATACTCTAGATGCATCTTTGGATAGCGGTCGATGAGTGGAGTAATAGTAGTAGATCTGGTAGGAGTCGGTCTACTTGTCTTGGGCGTGATGCCTATATACATGATAATACCTAGATACTCTCATAACTATGCTCAATTACATTAATTGCTCAACGATGAATTCGTTCACCCACCTTAAAATACTTATGCTCTTGAGAGAAGCCACTAGTGAAATCTATGGCCCCCGGGTCTATTCTCATCATATTAATCTTCCTACGCTTTATTATTGCTTTGCTTTTTTACTTTGCCTTTTATTTTACTTTGCATCTTTATACCAAAAATACCAAAAATATTATCTATCATCTCTATCAGATCTCACTCTCGTAAGTGACCGTGAAGGGATTGACAACCCCTATTCGCGTTGGTTGCGAGGAGTTATTGCTTTAATGTAGGTACAAGGGACTCATGGCGTGGCCTCCTCTTTGGATTGATACCTTGGTTCTCAAAAGCGGGGAAATACTTATGCTACTCTGCTGCATCATCCTCTCCTCTTGGGGAAAACCAACACAAGCTCAAGGCGTAGCACTTGGCGCTTGTTACATTAGGATATGCTACCCAAAAACCTTTAATGTGCATCTATTATCGATGCACCTTGCATCAGTACACCTTTGGGTGTTTCAATTTTACGAGTAGTTTTTCACCTGAATCGACTAGGTTGCGTCAGTGTATCTTTTAACTAGTGGGGGCACAGTGCACCAAGCTGGGTGTAGTTCGAGGCCATTTGTCGAATGTGTGATTCGGCGGGGTCTTGATAAAAATGTCTCTTTCAGTTCTTCCACTTGGTCTAGACAGATCTTGTCGAGTGAAATCCGGACCGATGGGGGATCTTGAGTGCACCCAGGGTGTAGTCCCGAGACCACGGTCGGCTGCAGGCGGTCGGTTGTGGTCTAAAACTCTTATTGCTCTTTGATACATCTCCAACGTATCTATAATTTTTATTGTTCCATGCCGGTTATCGATTGTCAAAACCGGCGGATCTCGAGTAGGGGTCTGAGCTGTCGTCTAGGATCGATGGTAACAGAGGCAGGGGACACAATGTTTACCCAGAGTTCGGGCCCTCTCTTTGGAGGTAATACCCTACTTCTGGTTGATTGATCTTGATGAATATGAGTGTTACAAGAGTTGATCTACCACGAGATCGTAATGGCTAAACCTAGGAGCCTATACTATGTGAATATGGTAATGAATGTCCTAACGGGACTATGCTCTCCGGTTTATATAGACAGGAGATCTAGGGTTACATGGAGTCGGTTACATAAGAAGGAATCTTCATAGCTGGTTGCCTAGCTAGCCTTCCACTCAAGGAAAGTCAATCCGGACACGGGTATAGTCTTGACCTTCATGTCTTCACATCCCATCGAGTCCGGCCCATGGATATGATGGGGCCTTGAGGACCTTTGTAACACCGGAGTAACTTTCCATATTTGTAACTCAACTCTTGCCATTTTCGGCATTGTAATATGATATTCCCTCGATGGTTGGGTTTTCTTCATTTTGCATTTTGTCCATGTCATGCATTTTATCATGTCATCATGTGCATCGCATTTGCATACGTGTTCGTCTCATGATTCGAGCATTTTCCCGTTGTCCATTTTGCAATCCGGCACTCCTATCTCCCCGGCGGTCCCTTTACGTTTTTCCGTGTGCGGTACTAAACCTTCTCGAAATGGACGAGGTTTGTCTAGTGGCCTTGGTATACCACCGTAGACCACGGTCAAGTTTGGTCATTTGGAGCTCGTTTGGTACTCAGCAGTTAACGCACTCTCGCAAAGGCCTCTTTTAAGTTGCAGCCAACACCCCTTCAAAACAGCCCAATAACCCATCTAAGTCACTTCCATGCTCTCCGTCGTTCGATCCGCGATCGTGTGGCGCTACACCTCATTGGACTCTCCTAGCTCCCTCTATGCCTATTTAAGCACCTCCCTTTCCAATCCGGATCATCCTCCCGAAACCCTAGCAATTTTCCCCTCGCGCGCGGGCGTGTCGATCGGACGGACCGTCCGCCCGTCGCCGCTTGCCAATCTGGCGTGCCCGTCAGCCGTCCGCGCCCCATCGCCGCACTCCCGCGCCCGGCCAGAGGCCCAGGCCAGCGGCTTGCCGCCCGCCGCCCACTCCCGGGCGGCGCCCGTCCTCCCGCTCGCCGAGGCCCTCGCCGCCGCCGCGCCGCCTCGCCGCCCGCGCCAGCGCCGATCCCCGCCGCCCTTGCGCCCATGCCAGCGCCGCCGCCGCCCCGCCCGCCATGCCGCCGCCGTCGCCTCCCCGCCCGTCCTCCAGCTCGGCCACCCGAACGCCGCCTTCCTCCTCCTCGCCCGGATCCGGCGACCCGCCGCCGCCGTCGCCCGGATCGGAGCCCGATCCGACCGGCCCGATCCAGATCCAGCCCGTTGACCTCTCCCCCCTCCTTTTTTTCCCTTAGTCTTTTATATATTATTGATATTTTGTTGCATTTTCAACGGAGTGTGTCTTTGTCATCGTAGCTCCATTTTGCGCGTATAATATGTCAAAACGTTCGCCTCGAAGAGTAGATCATTTCATATCATTGCATCATTTTCATTTGAGCTCATCTTGATGCCCGAAATGCTGTTGAAAGAGGGCTATGTGATGTTAGTTTCTGTTTCTTAACAGAACTTGCACTTTTGTTATTTTTTCCATAATTAATGGGTGCACCCTATGAATTTGAGTCCTACATGTGTTTTGTAAAATGCCATGCCATCTTTCCAGGGGTGTATGCCATGTATTTTTGTGATCTATGTGGTGACTAGCACAAGCATGCAAAGTAGGTGTCCTGATGTTGCTGTTTTCAGCCCTGTTTAGCTGATTTTTGATGCCATGTTAACTTGATGATTCCGAGAGATCCATGCATATTTTGAGATACTTCAGTAAGGATGTTTTGTAAAACATGTCTTGCTCTATCCATCCATGCCTTTGTTTGCAATTATGGAGTGCCATAGCTTGAGTCAATCGAGCTCTACTTTTGCTATCAAATGTTTCCTGGCAGATTGTTTACATGTTATTCAATTTTGCCTAGCTTGTTGTGGTTGATACATGTATGCTATGTTATTGTTCTTGCCATGTATGTCTTCTATGCCATGTCTTCTTGATGTATGTATGCTTAGATTTTCTTATAAGGCTCTGTAGTGAGTGCATTGAGCTTGTAAACATGCCTACTCGTTATCAGTTTTTGATATGTCATGTTGCTGAATCTGTTAACGGAACTTTCAATATTGACATGGGTGTTACTATATTTTCTGATCCTTTTTTGCTTATGGTCAGTAAGGGACTTTTGTTCTATGCTTTGAGTAGATTCATTCCATGCCTTGTTTTGCTATTTTAAGTTCCTGTAGCATGTAGTTTTGTTGCTCTGAACATTGCAACCTGATGCTGTTTTTGCCATGTCCAGCCTGATATTTTGTGCACTTTTGCCATGCTTGTTTGAACCTGTTATGATGTGAACTAGCCGTAGCTCAGTGCTCATCTTTTGTCGAGCATCTCGTGTAGATCACTTCCATGTGCTTTGTTGATACGTTTGGGTGCAGTAGCTTAATTAATTGTTGCTTGCTAAGTGGCATCATGCTGTTAATGGCAGATTTGTGCCATTCTTGTTTTGCTTGTCATTTCAAACCGTGCATCCGATTCGGTGATCTTTATATCGATTTCAACGAAATCATCTCATCTTTCAGTGGCATACTTGGTTTGCCAAGTTGATGCCTGGTTCATCATTTACCTTCGGGCCTTTTCGCATTGCATTTCACTTCCGCATATCATGTCATGTTTTGCATCATGTTGTTTGTGCATTGCACCGTGATTTATTATGGTTCCTTTGTTTGTGTTGTTGCTTTGGGTAGAGCCAGGAGGCGAGTGCGTGAGCGAGGAACCTGTTGAGAAACGCTTCGAGGATCAAGCTTTCGACAACTCTGAGAACATTGCGAGCAAGATGACCATACCCTCGAAATCACTTCTATCTTTGCTATGCTAGTTGCTCGCTCTTTTGCTATGCCTATGCTGCGATGCCTACCACTTGCTATATCATGCCACCCATATTGCCATGTCAGCCCTAACCATCCTTTTCCTAGCAAACCGTTGATTGGCTATGTTACCGCTTTGCTCAGCCCTCTTATAAGCGTTGCTAGTTGCGAGTGAAGTGAAGTTTGTTCCTTGTTGGAAAATGGAGATGTTGTTCCTTGTTGGAACATGTTTACTTGTTGGGGATATCACAATATATATCTGCTATAATTAATACATCTATATACTTGGTAAAGGGTGGAAGGCTCGGCCGTATGCAGTGTTTTGTTCCTCTTGCCACCTAGTTTCCGTCATACGGTGTTATGTTCCTTGATTTAGCGTTCCTTACGGTTGGGTGATTTATGGGACCCCCTTGACAGTTAAGCTTTGAATAAGACTCCTCGGCAAGGCCCAACTTTGGTTTTACCATTTGCCACCTAAGCCTTTTCCCGGGTTTCGCGAGCCGAGGGTCATCTTTATTTTAACCCGGGCAGTTCTCCTTCGATTGCTGGTCCAACGAGCGATGTCCGGCGCCCTTAGGCAACGGGGTTTATGCCAACCCGGCGTCTGGCTCATCCGGTGTGCCACGAGCGAGATATGTGCAGCTCCTATCGGGTTTGTCGGCACATTGGTGACTTCTTTGGTCTTGTTTTATTCTTGTCGAAATGTCTTGTAGTCCGGGATTCGAGATTGATCGGGTCTTCCGGTAGAAGAATATCCTTCGTTGACCGTGAGCTTATAATGGGCTAAGTTGGGACACCCTACGGGTAATATCTTTGAAAGCCGTGCCGCGGTTATGAGGCAGATGGGAATTTGTTAATGTCGGTTGTAGAAAACCCAAAGTTGACCTCAATTAAAATACACATCAACGCGTGTGTAGCGTGATGGTCTCTTCTCGTGGTCAGGAAGTGAACACGGTGTTGGAGTTATGTCGGCGTAAGTAGTTCAGGATCACTTCTTGATGGCTATTAGTTTCACGACCGTGCTTTGCTCCTCTTCTCGCTCTCTATTGCGAAATAGCCACCATATATGCTAGTAAACTTGCTGCAGCTCCACTTTACTACTCTGTCCTTCCTATAAGCTTAAATAGTCTTGATCTAGTGGGTGTGAGATTGCTGAGTCCCGTGACTCACGAGATACTTCAAAACAGTTGCGAGTGCCGGCGATGCGGTCTGGTGACTCAACCGAGCTCAAGTGGGAGTTCGATGAGAGCGTGGTCGTTACTATGTGTCTTTCACGATGATCGATAGTGGTGCCCGGTTGGGACGATCGAGGATCTGTGTAGCATTTGGGGTATCTTCTTTTATTTTGGTTCCGTAGTCGGACCTTGAGTGTACTCTGAATGATGGATGTTTATTTATGTACTGTGTGAAGTGGCGACTGTAAGCCAACTATGTATCTCTTTCCCTTCAATATTACATGGGTTGTGTGAAGATTACCTCACTTGCGACATTGCTTTCAATGCGGTTATGCCTCTAAGTCGTGCCTCGACACGTGGGAGATATAACCGCATCGAGGCGTTACAAGTTAGTAATCGAGCCTTCCCGACTTAGGAGCCCCCTACTTGATTGTTTCTTTGGCGTTGTTGAGTCTAGAATGGAAAATGTTTTGAGTCTTAGGATTATATATATCGGAGTAGGATTCTTTTTACTCCCGGTCCTTAAATCGCTCTGGTGAGGTATCACGATGTAGAGTTTTGACTCTTCTCTCCTCAAATTTCACTAAAAAATTTTTAGGATCACGTGGGTATCTTGGAATCGTTCCGATGGTTTTGTGTGAGGACATTGTTCTTGGTGCCTCGACATTTAGGGGTTGTGGCGGTGTCCGGGAGTTGAGCTCCGAGGTGTTGTCGTCACAATTTTATCGTTGCAGTTCTGGAATACGAGTTTTGCCGACGCCGAAATCTCTTTTGTGCGAGTTGTTGGTGAGATAACCACGATAGCCCGATCTTGGGCGAGTCTGGGAATATTGCCATGACTTGTATAACGGATGTTTTGAAGGTCGAGTACCGATTTCGAAGATTTCTTGGTTATGTGTTGACGGATGGATACTGGTGGATCTAGGTATTGTTAGTTTGGGTGATATATTTTGTGTCCCTGTATCCCCAACACCAGATTGCATAACGAGAAAGTTTGGGAGTTTATAGGTTGGAATTCTAGTAGCTACGGGATATTCTTTCCGGCGGATGTATGATTTGAGATTGGGGTTCAACGTCTAGTGGTCCGCCCATTCACGGTCGATTCACGATGGTCGCGAGGCGTCTTAAAGAATCCTTGGCTATGCTGATTCGGGGCGTCTTGTTTGTCATTCGTGGCGTCCGCTACGTCGTGTCGTGTAGGCCCCCACCACGAACACTTTAGGCGAAATCTCTATCATGTGTTTGTTCGGCTCATTCTAGAAGCCAATCTTTTGTTTTCGGTGGTGATATTCGATTTGTTTCTAAGGCAGATGTTGTTTCCATATCTTTATCTAAGTGGCTTCTCACCTTAATGGGCGTGTGATGATTAACTTTGGAATTCATTCATTCATTCTTGTTGAATGTTTATTGTGAAGACTATATGTTGCAATTTCTATCCGTTGATTCTACTTATCTTTTGTCTATCAAAGGACTAACGGATGTCACCCTCTTGAGGATGGCTCATGTAGCGTGCGAATCCGGATCGCAATGATGGGGATCGATCAGACCCTCCACCTCCACCTCCACCTCCGCCTCCAGGCTGGCAAGCTATCATGGCAGCCACCAATGCCAATTGTAGCGACCGGACCGAATGGATCAAGTCTCTGTGCTCGGTGTCATCCTGGATCGATAATCTTGACACCACCAGATGCCGAAGGATTTATAGCGAGGTAGCAATCACACTTATTACATCGTTGTCCACAAGGAACTTATTACAATAATATGGCTTAAGGCCATCTAATAATAACAGCGGAAGGCTTGGAAGATAAGTGAGTCCATCAACTCCATCGGCATCATGAGTATAGAACCACGACCTAACACCTTACCAAATAAATGCGAAAAGTGCATAGCGTGAAAGTTGCAGCCAACAGGTCGACACATGGAATATCTTGGCAATGTAACACATAAAAAGCAATGAAGGAATAAGCCTATACTACATGCATATATGGCTGGTGGTAAGGCTCTCTGATTACATTTTGCATAAAGCTGATTTTCCCTACATCAAAGGAATAAATTTTATTTAACTATCATGGTGGTTGTTAAACATTGAGAATGGTTGTGACATCCTCAATCCCAATTAAAAAGTACTCATCAAAACCCAATAACTTTTATTAGAAGTAACATGTTGAGATTCACATGATATTCAATTACGGATACTCAAATTGTCCATAACAGGGGACACGGCTAATCATGATTAGTTTATACACTCTGCGAGAGGTTTAGCACTTTTCCCCACAAGACTCGATCGCCTCGCTTGGTTCTCGCACTACATGGTGTTTGAGAAGCGGATGGCCGAGACATAGTCTTTGAAGCGCTAGCACCTTACATGTGGGTGACCGTACCAACCTACATCCCCTACATCAGCTAGCCTACCGTAAGAGTTCATACGACTTAGTCAACTACGCGAGCCCATAATTGGCTTGTGGCTGCACGGAAGTTTCAGTTTGAATAATCTTATGATCCCTTGGAGCACAGGTGGCGGTCGAAGAAATCTGAGCAAGTCTGATGGAAACCAGGTGCCTCAATCCACCCGGATGTGTGTTAGGTTGCCACCTTAGATAAACCATTAATTAACAATCTCACATCATCATGGATATTCACTCACCCAATCCGTCTACTAGCATAGCATGTCATAATAAAGCGTAGAAGTAACTCCCAAGGTTTCATAAGTACAACAGGTAATAGGTACTACCTCAATCTACTTCCCAAACCCACAATTTAATTTGATCCTAAACATGCAAGTGTTTGAGGTTGATCTAATGCATAAAACTGGGTATGAGAAAGTATGATCAAAGTGTTACTTGCCTTTAGCGATGATCCATGAGACCTAGAGATTGAAGTAACAAGCGGCGCACTCAAGGGTGATCTAGCAGACAAACAACAAGCATACAATAAGTACTCATCTAATGCGGGAAATCTCGAATAAAAGATCTAACGAGAAGTTCAACTTAAGAACCCTGGTTGCAAAGAACCGAATCAAAATAAACATCGAAAGTCGGAACTCGAGAAAACGACTCGGTTTAACAATCTGAAATTAGGTCTAAATTTTACAGTAGCAAAACTCTGTGAAAGTAGGGTAGTCGAACGGCGGTTTCGTTCTGAAACTCGGTAGCGAATCACTGATTCCGATAAGCGGCGAGAAATAAACAGATTTGAAAATCGGATCTGAAATCGAATCAAAAAATAGCGGATTAAATCCGATTAAAGAAAAAGCGACGAGCGGATTAAATAGCGGACGTTAGTTAACAGAACTAATCAACGAACACGTTCATTGAAGCGAGCGGTTCGGTGAGCTGTCCGGCGCCTTTGGGCAACCAGGGTTTATGCCAACCCGACGTCCTGCTCATCCGGTGTGCCTCGAGAACGAGATATGTGCAGCTCCTATCGGGATTTGTCGGCACATTCGGGCGGCTTTGCTGGTCTTGTTTTATTGTGTCGAAATGTCTTGTAGTCCGGATTCCGAGATTGATCGGTCTTCCCGTAGAAGGAATATCCTTCGCTGACCGTGAGAGCTTATAATGGGCTGTTGGGACACCCTGCAGGTAATATCTTTCAAAGCCGTGCTCATGTTATGAGGCAGATGGGAATTTGTTAATGTCCGGTTGTAGAAAACCCAAAGTTGACCTCAATTAAAATACACATCAACCAAGTGTAGTAGCGTGATGGTCTCTTCTCGTGGAGTCCGGAAGTGAACACGGTGTTGGAGTTATGTCCGACGAAGTAGTTCAGATCACTTCTTGATCGCTATTAGTTTCACGACCGTGCTTTGCTCCTCTTCTCGCTCTCTATTGCGTAAATAGCCACCATATATGCTAGTCGCTGCTGCAGCTCCACTTTACTACTCTGTCCTTCCTATAAGCTTAAATAGTCTTGATCTCGTGGTGAGATTGCCGAGTCCCCGTGACTCACGATACTTCCAAAACAGTTGCAGTGACGATGCGGTGCAGGTGACTCAACCGAGCTCAAGTGGGAGTTCGATGAGGAACGTGGTCGTTACTATGTGTCTTTTCCCGATGATCAGAGTGGTGCTCAGCTTGGGACGATCGGGATCCGTAGCATTTGGGGTATCTTCTTTTATTTTGGTTCCGTAGTCGGACCTTGAGTGTACTCAATGATGGATGTTTATTTATGTACGGTGAAGTGGCGATCGTAAGCCAACTATGTATCTCTTTCCTTCAATATTACATGGGTTGTGTGAAGATTACCTCACTTATGACATTGCTTTCAATGCGGTTATGTTTCTAAGTCGTGCCTCGACACGTGGGAGATATAGCCGCATCGGGGCGCTATGTTGGTAATCGAGCCTTCCCGACTTAGGAGCCCCCTACTTGATTGTTTGTCATGCGTTGTTGAGTCTAGAATGGAAAATGTTTTGAGTCTTAGGATTATATATATCGGAGAGTAGGATTCTTTTTACTCCCAGTCCTTCGTCCGCCTCGTGAGGTATCCCGATGTAGAGTTTTGACTCTTCTCTCCTCAAATTTCACTAAAAAATTTTTAGGATCACGTGGGTATCTTGGAATCGTTCGATGGTTTTGTGACGAGGACATTGTTCTTGGTGCCTCCCGACATTTAGGGTTGTGGCGGTGTCCCGGGAGTTGAGCTCCGAGGTGTTGTCGCCACAATTTTATCGCTGCGCTCGAATACCCGAGTTTTGCCGACATCGAAATCTCTTTTGTGCAGTTTGTTGGTGAGATAACCCCGATAGCCCAAAGATCGAGGCGAAAAGGGAGTATTGCCATGACTTGTATAACGGATGTTTTTCAAGGTCGAGGTACCACGATTTCAAGATTTCTTGGTTATGTGTTGACGGATGGATACAATGGATCTAGGTATTGTTAGTTTGGGTGATATATTTTGTGTCCTCTGTATCCCCAACACCGATTGCATAACCGTAAAGTTTCGGAGTTTATAGGTTGGAATTCTAGTAGCTTACAGATATTCTTTCCGGCTGATGTATGATTTGAGATTGGGGTTCAACGCTCAGTGGTCCGCCCATTCACGGTCGATTTACAAAGGTCGCGAGACGCCTTAAAGAATCCTTGGCTATGCTGATTCGGGACGCCTTGTTTGTCATTCGTGACGTCCGCTACATCGTCGTGTCCGTGTGGGCCCCACCACCTAACACTTTGGGCGTAAATTCTATCATGTGTTTGTTCCGCTCATTCTAGAAGCCAATCTTTTGTTTTCATTGCAGATATTCGATTTGTTTCTAAGATGATGTTGTTTCCATATCTTTATCTAAGTGGCTTCTCACCTTAATGGACGGTGATGATTAACTTTGAATTCATTCATTCATTCTTGTTCAATGTTTATTGTGAAGACTATATGTTGCAATTTCTATCCGCTGATTCTACTTATCTTTTGTCTATCAAAGGACTAACGGATGTCACCCTCTTCAGATGGCTCCGCCAACGCTGCCTCAATCCGGATCGCAATGATGGGGATCGGTCAACCTCCACCTCCACCTCCACCTCCGCCTCCGTGAGGCTCGGGCAAGCTATCATGGCAGCCACTAATGCCAATTGTAGCGACTCGCACCGAATGGATCAAGTCTCTGTGCTCGTTGTCATCCCCGGATCAAGAATGCCGACACCACACAAGATTTCAAGGATTTATAGCAGAGTAGCAATCACACACTTATTACATCGTTGTCCACAAGGGAACTTATTACAATAATATGGCTTAAGGCCATCTAATAATAACAGCGAAGGCTTGGAAGATAAGTGAGTCCATCAACTCCATCGGCATCACCGAGTATAGAACCACGACCTAACACCTTACTGTCAATCTAAAAGTCTCGAACGTGAAAGTTGCAGCCCAAAACGGGTCAAGACATGGAATATGCCGCAATGTAACACATAAAGAGCAATGAAGGAATAAGCCTATACTACATGCATATATGGCTGGTGGTAAGGCTCTACGGTTACATTTTTGCATAAAGCTGATTTTTCCCTACATCAAAGGAATAAATTTTATTTAACTATCATGGTGGTTGTTAAACATTGAGAATGGTTGACAGCATCCTCAATCCCAATTAAAAAGTACTCATCAAAACCCAATAACTTTTATTAGAAGTAACATGTTGAGATTCACATGATATTCAATTACCAGATACTCAAATTGTCCATAACCGGGGACACGGCTAATCATGATTAGTTTATACACTCTGCAGAGGTTTATGACTTTTCCCCACAAGACTCGATCGCTTCCGCTTGGTTCTCGTGACTACATGGTGTTTGAGAAACGGATGACCGAGACATAGTCTTCGAAGCGCTTAGCACCTTACATGTGGGTAGACCGTACCAACCTACATCCCCTACATCAGCTAGCCTACCCGTAAGAGTTCGTGACGACTTAGTCAACTACGCCAGAGCCCATAATTGGCTTGTGGCTGCACACGGAAGTTTCCAGCTTGAATAATCTTATGATCCCTTGAGCCCGGGTGGCGGTCCAAGAAATACAGTAAGTCCTCGATGGAAACCAGTGCCTCAATCCACCCAGATGTGTGTTAGGTTGCCACCTTAGATAAACCATTAATTAACAATCTCACATCTGTCATGGATATTCACTCACCCAATCCACGCCTACTAGCATAGCATGTCATAATAGCAAACGAGAAGTAACTCCCAAGGTTTCATAAGTACAACAGTAATAGGTACTACCTCAATCTACTTCCCAAACCCACAATTTAATTTGATCCTAAACATGCAAGTGTTTGAGGGTTGATCTAATGCATAAAACTGGGTATGAGAAAGTATGATCAAAGTGTTACTTGCCTTCTTGATGATCCGCGAGACCTAGAGATTCAAGTAACAAGCGGCGACCGGTGATCTAACGCAGACAAACAACAAGCATACAATAAGTACTCATCTAATGCACGGGAAATCTCGAATAAAAGATCTAACCGAAAGTTCAACTTAAGAACCCTGGTTGCAAAAGAACCGAATCAAAATAAACATCGAAAGTCGGAACTCGAGAGAGAACGACTCGCTTAGCAATCTGAAATTAGGTCTAAATTTTACAGTAGCAAAACTCTGTGAAAGTAGGGTAGTCGAACGGCGGTTTCATATTTAAACTCCAGCGCTTGAATCACCCGATTCCGATAAACGAGCGAGAAATAAAACAGATTTGAAAATCGGATCTCAAATCGAATCAAAAAATAACGGATTAAATCCGATTAAAAGAAAACGATTTAACGGATTAAATAACGGACGCTCGTTATCAGAACTAATCCAACGAACACGTTATTGAAACGAACGGTTCGTGAACGCTCGTTAGTTAAGAAAACTGAAAAAATAAAACCAATCTAGGTTTAAAAAACCAACATCTTTTTTTAAAAAACCGGATCGGTTTTAGGGAAACCGGATCGGGCGGGCTACTTCGTGATCGCCGGCGGGCTCCGGCGGCGGGCTAGGGGTCGGCAAGGGTCGGGAGGGGCGGCGAGGGGCGGCGGGCTCAGGCTGGCGCGGACGGCGGGCGGGCGGGCGGGTGGGCGGGCAAGGACGGCTCGGGCAGCGGAGGCGAGGGGGGGAGAGAGGGGGGGGCGGGCGGTATTTAAGAGGGGGAGGGGTGGCGGGGGTGGCTTGGGGAGGCAAGCCGGGGGAGGCGGGCGGAGCCGGACTCGGCGGCGGCGGCGTCCCCCGAGCGGGACTCATGCCTGGCAAGCGGCAGGGACTCAGGAGGAGGGGCGGCGGGCGGGTGGGCCGGGCCTGGCTGGGCAGGCCGGCTGGGCCTTGGCCCAGGGGGCGCGATTTTTTTAAATTAAACCAAACGAATTAAAAAAATACCAAATGAACTCTGATTTAATAAAATAAATTTTCTCCGACTCCTAAAATGAGTCTAACAAAATGAACTTTAAAACGGCAAACATGCATAAATTTTTAAATGCTCATTTTTTTGCCTAAGCAAAATAAATCTTCCAAAACCAAATTTGATTTATTTATAAAATCTTCATTTTCCTAAATGTTGGGAAAGTCATATTATTCCCTCTCCAAAATTTTGTTTAGGAAAAACTTTATGAAGATAATTTAAATAAACCCAAATGATCCTATTTCCGAAATTTGAGAAATCCCAAATCTGAAAATAATGAAACTTCCAACTCTCTCCGAGGGTCCTTGAGTTGCGTGAAATTTTCTAGGATCGGAAAAATGCGAGAAAAATATGATATGCATGATGACCTAATGTATAACATTCCAAATTGAAAATTTGGGATGTTACAAACCTACCCCCTTAAGATGGATCTCGCCCTCGAGATTCGGGTTGGCTAGAAAATAGGTGAGGGTGGTCCTACAAAACTTCCTCTTTCCCCGGTGGCTTCATCCTCAGTGTGGTGGCTCCACCGAACTTTGCAAAACTTGATAACCTTGTCATGGGTAACTCACTGGCATAATCGAGAATCTTAACAGTTTTCCTCATATGTCAAGTCATCCTTCAACTGAATTGCTTCCAAGTGGCACCGTGTCTCTTAACGGTACCTCTCGCTATCTCGGGTGACATTTCTTCAATCGAGAAACATGGAATACATCATGAACTCCCACAGTCCTTCCGCAATTCCAACTTATACGCAACTTCTCCCATGCGTTGCAAAATCTTATATGGTCCAACGAACGGGTGCTAACTTTCCTTTCACTCCAAAACGCTTAACTCCTCGGCGGGATACTCGAGATATACTCTGCTCCAACTTCATACTCAATCGCTTTGCGCTTTGAATCGGCATAGCTCTTCTGTTCGGATCTGGCTACCTTGAGCCTGTCACGAATCAACTTAACCTTCGCTCGACTCCTTAATCGAATCTGGTCCAAACAACTCGACGATCTCCGCTTATTCCCATGACAACGGTGTCCTGCACCTTCTTCCATACAGAGCCTCGAAGGTGCCATCTTCAAGCTGGTTTGGTAACTGTTGTTGTAGGAAAATTCTGCATACGGCAAATTATCATCCCAACTAGATCCATAATCTAGTGCACAAGCTCTCAAAGATGTCCTCCAAAATCTGATTGACTCTCTCGGTCCGTCCATCGGTCTGTGGGTGGAAAGTCGTATCAATTCTAGTCTGGTTCCCAATGTTTCGTGTAACCGGTTCCAAAATTTTGAGGTAAATTGGGTTCCTCATCGATACAATGCTCCTCGAACTCCGTAAACACACAATTCTGGTCATGTATATCTTAGCCAACTTAGCACTGCTATAGGTAGTCTTGATCGAATGAAATGAGCTACCTTGGTCAAACGGTCGACTATGACCCAAATCGAGTCATAACCTGAACGAGTCTTTGGCAAACCTGTGATGAAATCCATGCCTAGTTTATCCCACTTCCATTCGGTATCGGCAATGGTTGTAATAATCCTGCTGGCTTCGATGCTCGCTTTACTTTTCGACATACGCCGCAAATTGCTACATACTCCGCAATATCCTTCTTCATTCCGTCCACCGAAAATATTCTTCAAATCCAAATACATCTTGGTATTTCCGGTGAATCGAATAGGGTGAATCATGGGCTTCTTGTAAAATCAACTTCCGATCTCGGATCATTGGGCACATAAACACGGTCTTCAAACCATAAGGTATCGTGCTCATCCTCACGAAATCCTTTAGCTTTTCCTTTGCTCATTTTCTCCTTTATAGAGGCAACTTCCTTATCTGCCTTTTGGGCTTCTCGATTTTGTCCATCGATGTCGATCGAATCTCCAATGCTGCTACATAGCCTCTCGAACTATTTCCAAACATAGCTCTCAAGGTCCTCGCTAACTCATTGGGTATTCCTCCCATCATTAGGGTATTGACGTGGCTTTACGGCTCAATGCGCCGCCTACAACATTAGCCTTTCCGGGTGATAATGCAATCTCATATCATAATCCTTGATAAGTTCTAACCACCTCCTTTGTCCGAGATTCAATTCCTTCGTGTGAAGATGTACTTCAAACTCTTGTGATCCGTATATACTTCACAATGATTTCCAATGAGAAAATGTTCCACGTCTTCAAGGCATGCACAACGGCTGCTAACTCCAAATCATGAGTGGCATAATTCAACTCATGGGGCTTAAGTTGTCGTGAAGCATACGAAACAACTCTTCCTTCCTGCATAAGCACGGCTCCAAGTCCTCGACGTGAAGGCCCCAATACACCTCATAATCCTTAGTCCGATCCGCAATATCAAACTGGTGAGGTAACCAATCTTTTCTTCAACTCCTGAAAACTTGCCTCACAGTCCTCACCCATATGAATTTGTTTTCCTTTTCAACAATTCAGTCATAGGCTTTGCAATCCTTGAGAAATTCTCAATGAACCTTCGTAGTATCCTGCGAGTCCAAGGAAACTCGAATCTCTCCAACTGTCGTTGGTGCTTCCCATTTGGTTACGGTCTCAACTTTTGTGGGGTCAACTGCTATTCCTTCTCCGGATATAACATGTCCGAGAAATCCAACTTCCTTTAACCAAAACTCACATTTGCTGAACTTGGCATACAACTGGTGTTCCTCGCTTCTCCAAAACCTATCGCAAATGTTCCTTGTGTTCCTCTTCATCCTTCGAGAAAATCAAAATATCATCAATGAACACCACGATTTAACTTATCCAAAAACTCCATAAACACTTTGTTCATCAGGTTCATGAAATAGGCTGGCGCGTTAGTCATCCAAATGACATAACGGTATACTCATACAGTCCATATCTCGTGGTAAATGCTGTCTTGGGTATGTCCTGCTCCCGAATCTTCAATCGATGGTACCACGATCGCAAGTCGATCTTGGAAAACACTTTGGCTCCTTGCAAGCGATCAAACAGATCATTTATCATAGGTAGTGGGTACTTGTTCTTGATTGTTACTTCATTCAATCCACGATAATCAACAACCATTCTCAAAGATCCATCCTTCTTCTCCACCAACAAACGGGTGATCCCCAAGGTGAAGAACTTGGGCTAATAAAACCTTTATCCAATAGTTCCTTAATCTGCTTCTTGATTTCCGCCAAATCCTTTGCGGGCATCCTCAGACGGTCGCTTCGATATCGGGCCTGTTCACGGCAACAGCTCGATCAAAACTCAATGTCTCTATCCGTGGCATTCCCGCAATTCTTCCGAAATACATCAGGAAAATCCTTCACCACTGGTACTTCTTCCTGTACCACTCCTGATAAGCAATTAACTTGTGCTCTCCTCGGCTCGTGCCGTGATACATACTTAATCCTTCTTCCTTCGATTACTGCATCGGGCTGATCTTCAACCTCCTCCACATCAATGTGGTTCACTTGTCCCCTGTTGAAAGGGTTGGGCTTCTTTCCAGAGCTTCCATTTCCATTTCCATTCTGGCCTTCTGGGCAGTCATTTGCATAGTGCCCAGTCTTGCGGCACTTAAAGCAAGTAATGTGACTCAGGTCTACCTTGGATGGTGTTGACGGGTTGGTGCGATTCTGTCCATTGCTTCCTCCATTCCCGTTCCCATTCTTGGTGCCATTATGGTTGTGCGAATTACCTCCTCCATGGGTATGCTGAAACCAATTCTGATTTAGGGTATAACGTGGTTTCTGCTGAGCTCCAGAGCTATACTTCCCTTGTCCATACTTCCGCTATGTTCTCAATTTGTCACTGCTTTCCTTCAATCATGAGGGCTCGGTCTACCAACTCCTGGTAGTTGTTGAAACTTGCTACCATCAACGGCATGCTGAACTCATCATTCAGTCCTTCTAGAAACTTCTCCCGCTTAGCTGCATCGGCAACGCCATCCGGGGCATAACGTGCTAATTTGCTAAAGTCATCCACGCATCGCCAACAAATTCCTTCCTCCTTGGCGTAAGTTACTAAACTCACGCTTCTTCATGGCCATGGCTCCTGCCAAACATGGGCAAGGCGAAAGCTTGTTTGGCCCGATCCCATGTGACAGTTGTTCACGGGTAAGTGGCTCTGAAATTCTCCCACCATGCTGCTGCGGGTCCTTCAAGCTGATGTGCTGCAAACTTCACTCTTTCACCATCTCAGCATCCTGCAGTGGTCACTCCTTCCTATCTTGCGGAGCCACCATCTGCTACAATCGGCTCGGTGTTATCGAATACACCGCGGGTTCAGTCTAAGGAAACGAGTCGATGATCCGCAGTGGTGGTGGTGGTGGGTTGTTGTTGTTGTTGTTGTTGTTGTTGTTGTTGTTGTTACGCACCAATGTTTGAATCAGGGTATTCTCGCTGCTGGATCAATTGGGTGATCTCTGGCGGAAAACGAATCCGGGTCGCGCCTCTGGAGGCATCTGATGGGTTTAGAAAAGAAGAGAAATGTAGAATAGAATGAGGTCTAAGGGGAATCACTACCCAAATGCACATGAGCAAAACACACAAAATCACTTCATTCAATCAAACAAGGCTTACAACAATCTAACTATCGCAAAAGTGCGGTACTATAATGTTTACATGGAGGGAAATACTACTAATATGTGGGGATTTCTACTAATTTGAACCGTGGAAGACTCCATGATGTCCGCTCCACCTTCGCCTTCAAAGTCGGGTTCACTTGGATCCGAATCGTGTCGCCGATGTTAATGTAGTTGCTTGGGTATTCGACATACTGGTCTTCATTCTGAGCGCCAACTTCTTCTTGAGTTCTTCGATCACGCATTTTAAGATCGTTATTGTGTCTTGCCGAGCTACGATCTCGCCCATGTAGTCCTTGCGTAGTCTTTAGTTCTTCTTCCAGCTCGATGATCCTTTCCTTCGTCTTCGCAACTCCAACATGTCGTTGACATTTGGTTCTCCGACGTCGAATGTGCTGATTTAATTCCTGGATGAAAGCTGCAATGGATCTATCCTTCTTGGTGTTGACAATGTCCCATTTGTCATCTCGGCGTCCGCAAATCTGGTAGATAGTGTCCTTGAGGTCTTCTTGATAAACTTCTCCAATGCGTCCCATGGTGATGTGAGCTGCCATGCTCTTTCCCAGACTCCAAGTTGGTGCACTGAAAACACTATCTATAGGCTTGGTGATTGGGGCGAATGTCCTTCCTGGAACGTGAGCGTGAATCTTCCAGCGCTCCTCTTCAGGCAGAGTGGCGTGGAAAGTCCCGGTGAAGCTTGGTAGTCCAATGTTCAGGTACTTGGTAACTTCCTTCAAGTGAAATCCAAAAGGTGTGCCTTCATCTGGTTGAGTGTACTTGATATTCAAGTCCAGTCATCCTAAAGAGAGTAGAAAAGATGAGAAGTTAGAAATGGGAAGAGAGTAGTGATCTATGGCTTTAACTTAGTGGTCGTGTCCTCACAACAGCGTGTGCTCGATACCATTCTCTCAGAGCGACCAGACCGAATGGATCAAGTCTCTGTGCTCGTTGTCATCCTCGGATCAAGAATGCCGACACCACACAAGATTTCAAGGATTTATAGCAGAGTAGCAATCACACACTTATTACATCGTTGTCCACAAGGGAACTTATTACAATAATATGGCTTAAGGCCATCTAATAATAACAGCGAAGGCTTGGAAGATAAGTGAGTCCATCAACTCCATCGGCATCACCGAGTATAGAACCACGACCTAACACCTTACTCGTTGTTCTAAAAGTCTGCAACGTGAAAGTTGCAGCCCGAAAACGGTCAAGACATGGAATATGCCGCAATGTAACACATAAAGAGCAATGAAGGAATAAGCCTATACTACATGCATATATGGTGGTGGTAAGGCTCTACGGTTACATTTTGCATAAAGCTGATTTTTCCTACATCAAAGGAATAAATTTTATTTAACTATCATGGTGGTTGTTAAACATTGAGAATGGTTGACAGATCCTCAATCCCAATTAAAAAGTACTCATCAAAACCCAATAACTTTTATTAGAAGTAACATGTTGAGATTCACATGATATTCAATTACCGATACTCAAATTGTCCATAACCGGGACACGGCTAATCATGATTAGTTTATACACTCTGCAGAGGTTTATGACTTTTCCCCACAAGACTCGATCGCCTCCGCTTGGTTCTCGTGACTACATGGTGTTTGAGAAACGGATGACCGAGACATAGTCTTTCGAAGCGCTAGCACCTTACATGTGGGTAGACCGTACCAACCTACATCCCCTACATCAGCTAGCCTACCCGTAAGAGTTCGACGACTTAGTCAACTACGCCAGAGCCCATAATTGGCTTGTGGCTGCACACGGAAGTTTCCAGCTTGAATAATCTTATGATCCCTTGGAGCCTGGTGGCGGTCCAAGAAATACAGCAAGTCTGATGGAAACCAGGTGCCTCAATCCACCCAGATGTGTGTTAGGTTGCCACCTTAGATAAACCATTAATTAACAATCTCACATCTGTCATGGATATTCACTCACCCAATCCACGTCTACTAGCATAGCATGTCATAATAGCAAACGTAGAAGTAACTCCCAAGGTTTCATAAGTACAACAGGTAATAGGTACTACCTCAATCTACTTCCCAAACCCACAATTTAATTTGATCCTAAACATGCAAGTGTTTGAGGGTTGATCTAATGCATAAAAACTGGGTATGAGAAAGTATGATCTAAGTGTTACTTGCCTTGCTGATGATCCGCGAGACCTAGAGATTCGAAGTAACAAGCGGCGCACTCCGGGTGATCTAACGCAGACAAACAACAAGCATACAATAAGTACTCATCTAATGCACGGGGAAATCTCGAAAGATCTAACTAGAAAGTTCAACTTAAGAACCCTGGTTGCAAAAGAACCGAATCAAAATAAACATCGAAAGTCGGAACTCGAGAGAGAACGACTCGGTTTAGCAATCTGAAATTAGGTCTAAATTTTACAGTAGCAAAACTCGTGAAAGTAGGGTAGTCGGAACGGCGGTTTCATATTTAAACTCCAGCGCTTGAATCACCGATTCCGATAAACGAGCGAGAAATAAAACAGATTTGAAAATCGGATCTCAAATCGAATCGTAAAAATAACGGATTAAATCCGATTAAAAGAAAACGATTTAACGGAGTAAATAACGGACGCTCATTAATAGAACTAATCCAACGAACACGTTTATTGAAACGAACGGTTCGTGAACGTCATAGTTAAGAAAACCAAAAAATAAAACTAATCTAGGTTTTAAAAAACCAACATCTTTTTTTAAATAAAAACCGGATCGGTTTTAGGGAAACCGGATAGGCGGGCTACTTCCGTGATCGCCGGGCGGGCTCGGCGGCGGGCTAGGGTCGGCGGCGGGTCGGGAGGGGGCGGCGAGGGCGGCGGGCTCCCTCCGGCGTGGACGGCGGCGACGGCCGGACTGGTCGGGAGGCGTCGGGGGGCGGGTGAGAGAGAGGGGCGGCGGTATTTAAGAGGGGAGGGGTGGCGGGGGGTGGCTTGGGAGGGGCAAGCCGGGAGGCGGGCGCCGGATTCGGCGGCGGGCATGGACTCAGCCGAGGAGGCGGCGGCGGCCGGGCCTGGGCTGGGGGGTACTGGGCCTTGGCCTGTAGGGCGCGATTTTTTTTAAATTAAACCAAACGAATTAAAAAAAATACCAAATGAACTCTGATTTAAGTAAAACAAATTTTCCCCGACTCCTAAAAATGAGTCGAACAAAATGAACTTTAAAAACGGCAAACATGCATAAATTTTTAAAATGCTCATTTTTTTGCCTAAGCAAAATAAATCTTCCAAAACCAAATTTGATTTATTTATAAAATCTTCATTTTTCCTAAATGTTGGGAAAGTCATATTATTCCCTCTCCGAAATTTTGTTTAGGAAAAACTTTATGAAGATAATTTAAATAAACCCAGATGATCCTATTTCCGAAATTTGAGAAATCCCAAATCTGAAAATAATGAAACTTCCAACTTTCTCCGAGGGTCCTTGAGTTGCGTGAAATTTTCTAGGATCGGAAAAATGCGAGAAAAATATGATATGCATGATGACCTAATGTATAACATTCCAAATTGAAAATTTGGGATGTTACACCAATGCTCAGATGATTTTGCAGCTCTTGCAAGAACGTACTCAGGGGCAAGGCAATCAAGGAAATCAAGGTCAAGGCAACAATCAGCCGCACTTTGCTACTCTCAGTCAGTTCCTCGCTAATCAGCCGAAGTCTTTCAGTTTCTGTGTCGAGGCCACAGACGCTGACGATTGGTTAGTGGACATCTGCAAGCATTTTGATTGTAGCAATGTCAGACCTGAGGACTTTGTCAAGTTTGCATCGTTTCAACTCAAGGATCAAGCTGCTGAGTGGTACCAGCAATACAAAGATTCCAGAGGAGGTCGTGTCATTACCTGGGATGAGTTCCGCCGTGATTTCAGAGCTCATCACATTCCGAAAAGTGTTGTTGAGAGCAAGCGTGAGGAGTTCCGCAATCTCAAGCAAGGCAACATGTCTGTCTATCAATACAATATCCAGTTCCAGAAGCTCGCTCGTTTTGCTAAGCAAGACGTACCTGATGAGAAGAGTATGATCTATCAATTCAGAGGTGGTCTGAGAGAAGATCTGCAATTAGCTCTTGTGCTTTTTGAGCCAGATAAGTATGATGATTTCTACAACATGGCTCTGAAGCAAGAAGCTGCCCAGCTCAAATGTGAGGCTTCTAAGAAGAGAATCAGGGATGCAGTTCAGTCTTCTTCTTCCTCTCAAGTGGCAGCCAAGCAGCGGAAGTTTTACCTTCCTCCTCCTCCGTTCCACACGACCTTATCGGCGAGAAGAACTCAGGTGGCCGTGGATCTTCCCACCCACCCAACCCAAGCTATCGTAACAAGTCTAATTCTCAAGCTCCAAGGTCAAGTGCTCCTTACCACCGTCCGCTCTCGAGGTGACTTGCAACAAATGTCGTGAGAAAGGTCACTATGCTAACAAGTGCTTCAACCAGAGGCGCCTTCCGCCTCCTCCTCCTGTGAAATCTTCCAGAATGCAAAGGTCAAGCATAATCCCAAGTCTGCAAAGGTGAACATGATGAATGCAGCTCAGGCAGAGGAATCTTCTGATGTGATAATGGGTAATCTTCCAGCTTAATGATATTCTCGCAAAGTCTTATTTGATACCGTGCATCGCATTCTTTCATTTCAAGACCTTTTGCATCTAAGCATGAGTTGGTTTTCAAGATTTGCCTAAACCATTATCGGTTGTCTCTCCGGTAAATTCATGCATGCAAGCTCCATGGTTCCGATGTTTCTATCAAGATGGGCGATTATAGATTTCGGCTAAACCAATTGTCCTTGGTGACTCGGATATTGATCTTATTCTCGAATGGATCGGCTTTATCAGCACAAAGCTCAGCTTGATTGTGCTGCTGTGGAAATTCAATTGACTCACTCTTCTAATGATGTGATCATCTATGCCGCTCGTGATGAAACCATTCGGTTGTTTTCTCTCAATGAGAAGGGCGAACTGAATGCTATCTCTCGATTCCAAATGCTTGTGAGTACCAAGATGTCTTTCCGTAAGAGCTTCCGGTATGCCTCCTCATCGCCGCTTGAGTTCGTTATCGATCGTGAGCCCGGCATCAACCCGCTTGCAAGCCGCCCCACAAGCTTGGACCTGATGAGCTGAAGGAATTGAAGAAGCAGCTCGATGAACAAGAGCGTCTGGTTTGATCGCACCGAGTTCATCTCCTTGGGGTTGTGGTGTTCTTTTGTCCGAAGAAGGATGGCACGGACCGACTTTGTGTCGACATCATTCCATTGAATAAGAAGACAATCAATAACAAGTATCCACTTCCCAACATCAATGAGCTTTTCGAGCAACTCAAAGGTGCTACTGTGTTCTCCAAGCTTGACCTTCGTATGGGGTATCATCAGATTCGATTCGTGAACAAGATATTCCCAAGACAAGATTCGAACAAGCTTTGGTTCTTATGAATATACCGTCATGTCTTTCGCCTTGTCAATGCTCCTCCAACTTTCTCTCGGATGATGAACTTCATATTCAACCCCTACACCAATGAATTCGCCTTGGTCTATCTTGATGATATTTTGGTCTTTTCCAAGAATAAGAAGGATCATGCCAAACATTTGCGATTGGTGCTAGACAAGCTCGTAGAGTATCAATTCTATGCTAAGTTCTCCAAATGTGAATTTTGGCTTGATGAAGTGCTTTATCTTGGTCATATCATCTCCGCTAAGGGTATCATTGTTATCCCGAGAAGGTGTCCGCAATTGTGAATTGGGAACCTCCTCGGAATGTCAAGCAGCTCCTGAGCTTCTTTGGTCTTGCAAGCTATTGTCAAGATTCGTTGAGAACTTCTCCAAGATTGCAAAGCCTCTTTCCAACCTCCTCCGAAGCATGTTAAGTATGTCCGGTCTCCCGAGTGTGACGTTGCTTTCAATACTCTCAAAGAGAAACTCGTCACAGCTCCTGCCTTGACTCCTCCCGATGAATCCAAGCCTTTGAAGTTTTCTCGTGATGCTTCTCTTCAAGGTCTCGGTCTGTGTTAATGCAAGAGAAGAGAGTTGTGGCTTATACCTCTCGCCAATTGAAGCTCAACAAGAAGAACTACCCCACTCACGATCTTGAGTTGGCGGCAGCTTGTCCATGCATTAATAACGTGGAGACATCTCTTGTTGGGAAGGAAAGTGGACATTTTCACCGATCACAAGAGTCTCAAGTACATCTTCACTCAACCCAACCTCAACCTCAGTGTGACTCGATGGGTCGAAATGATTCAAGAGTACAACCCAAGTATTGAATATACTCCGGCAAAGCCAATGTCATTGCAGATGCTTTGAGCAGGAAAGCTATCGCAATGCCTAATCCTCAAGCCCTTTCACCGGATCTCGTGAATCTTTCCGCAAGCTGAATCTTCAAGTTGTTCCTCAAGGCTTTCTTGCCAACCTCATAGTCTCTCCTACTTTGGAAGATCAGATTCGTGAGGCTCAACTTCTGGATGCCATGGTGAAAAAGGTGAAACGTGGTATCGACAAGGGCATTTCCAAGTACAAGTGCTTCCAAGTTGATGACAAAGACACTCTTTTCTTTGAGGACCGGATTGTGGTTCCTAAGGGTGATCTGAGAAAAGTCATTATGAACGAGGCTCACAATTCGCTTCTATCCATTCATCCCGGAAGTATGAAGATGTACCATGACCTCAAGCAGTCATATTGGTGGACTCGAATGAAGCGAGAAATTGCTCAATTCGTGAATGAATGTGATGTCTGCAAGAGTGAAAGGTAACACCAAAGACCAGCTGGTCTCCTCCAACCTCTTGCTATTCCCGAATGGAAGTTTGATCATATTGAAATGGACTTCGTGACTGGCTTTCCAAAGTCCAAGCGTGAAATGATGCTATCTTCGTTGTCATTGACAAGCTTACTAAAGTGGCTCATTTTCTTCCTATCAAAGAATCTATCACAGCAGCTCGGTTAGGCAAGAGCTATACACCTCGAGATTGTCTCCTTGCACGGCATTCCACAAGTGATCTCTTCTGCACCGTGGCAGCATCTTTACCTCCAAGTTCGGGATTCTTTTCAAGGCCATGGGCACCAACATTCGTTTCAAAGACAGCTTTCCATCCTCAAACAAGTGGCCAAGTCGAGCGAGTTAATCAAATCCTTGAAGATATGCTCGTGGCTTGTGTCATTTCTTCGTATGAAGTGGGAAGATTGTCTTCCATATGCCGAAGTTCTCCTACAACAACACCTTCCAAGCGAGTTCGGCAAGGCCCCATTCGAAATTCTCTATGGCGTAAAGTGCCGACTCTCTCAATTGGTCCGAGACAGTGAACGCCAACTTCTTGGTAATGACTTGATCACGAAGCACGAGAAATGTGCCAAGTCATTCGTGAGAATCTCAAAGCCGCAAGAATCGCGCGGAAAGAGCTATTATGATGATAAGCACCGTGATGTGGCTTTTGAAATCGGAGACCATGTCTACCTCGCGTCTCCAATGAAAGGCACTCGCCGCTGTATCAAAGGAAGCTTGCCCCTAGATACGTGGGTCCTTTCAAGATCATTGGCAAAAGAGGCGATCTCGCCATCAACTTGAGCTTCCATCCAACTTTGCAAACGTGCACGATGTGTTTCACGTGTCACAGCTTCGCAAGTGCTTCAAGACTCCTGAACGCACTATCAACTTCAAGAGATTGACCTTCAAGAAGATCTCTTATCAT
>JAHIAM010008131.1:0-18320 GCA_021605205.1 Aegilops longissima | reverse complement strand
CCGCCATGATCACCATCGCCACCGCGCGACACCTTGATCTCCATCGTAGCATCGTCGTGTCGCCTCGCCAACTTATGCTTCTACGACTATCCCTACCGCTTAGTGATAAAGTAAAGCATTATAGGGCGCTTGCATTGCATACAATAAAGCGACAACCCTATGGTTCCTTCCAGCCCAATAACTCGTTACAAAACATGATCATATCATACAATAAAATATAGCATCATGCCTTGACCATATCACATCACAACATGCCCTGCAAAAATAAGTTAGACGCCCTCTACTTTGTTGTTGCAAGTTTTACGTGGCTGCTACGGGCTGAGCAAGAACCGTTTTACCTACGCATCAAAACCACAACGATAGTTTGTCAAGTTGGTGATGTTTTAACCTTCGCAAGGACTCGGGCGTAGCCACACTTGGTTCAACTAAAGTTGAGAAACCGACACCCGCCAGCCACCGTGTGCAAAGCATGTCGGTAGAACCTGTCTCGCGTAAGCATACGCGTAATGTCGGTCCGGCCGCTTCATCCAACAATACCGTCGAACCAAAGTATGACATGCTAGTAAGCAAGATGACTTATATCGCCCACAACTCACTTGTGTTCTACTCGCATATGACATCTACGCATAAAACCAGGCTCGATGCCACCGTTGGGGAACGAGTAATTTAAAAATTTCCACGCACACGCAAGATCATGGTGATGCATAGCAACGAGAGGGGAGAGTGTTGTCCATGTACCCTTGTAGACCGAAAGCGGAAGTGTTAGCACAACGCGGTTGATGTAGTCGTACGTCTTCACGATCCGACCGATCAAGTACCGAACACACGGCACCTCCGAGTTCAGCACACGTTCAGACCCGATGACGTCCCTCGAACTCCGATCCAGCCGAGTGTTGAGGGAGAGTTTCGTCAGCACGATGGCATGGTGACGATGATGATGTTCTACCGACGCAGGGCTTCGCCTAAGCACCGCTACAGTATTATCGAGGTGGACTATGGTGGAGGGGGGCACCGCACACGGCTAAAAGATCAAATGATCAATTGTTGTGTTTCCAAGGGGTGCCCCCCTCCCCGTATATAAAGGAGTGGAGGAGGGCGAGGGCCGGCCCTCTCTATGGCACACCCTAGGAGGAGTCCTACTCCCACCGGGAGTAGGATTCCCTCCCTTCCAAGTACTAGGAGTAGGAGTCAAGGAAAGGGGAGAGAGAAGAGAAGGAAGGAGGGGGCGCAGCCCCTCCCCTAGTCCACCCGGACTAGGCCTTGGGGGCGCCAACCTCTCCTTTCTCTTTCCCTAAAGCCCAATAAGGCCCATATACTCCCCGTGAATTCCGTAACTCTCCGCACTCAAAATACCGAATCACTCGAACCTTCCGATGTCCGGATATAGTCGCCCAATATATCGATCTTTACGCCTTGACCATTTCGAGACTCTCGTCATGTCCCTGATCTCATCCGGGACTCAACTACCTCCGTACATCAAAACACATAAACTCATAATATAACCATCATCGAACTTTAAGCATGCGGACCCTATGGGTTCGAGAACAATGTAGACATGACCGAGACACGCCTCCGGTCAATAACCAATAGCAGAACTTGGATGCTCATATTGGCTCCTACATATTCTACGAAGATCTTTATCGGTCAAACCGCATAACAACATACGTTGTTCCTTTGTCATCCAGATAGTTACTTGCCCGAGATTCGATCGTCGGTATCTCAATACCTAGTTCAATCTCGCTACTCGCAAGTCTCTTTACTCGTTCCGTAATACATCATCCCGCAACTAACTCATTAGTTACAATGCTTGCAAGGCTTATAGTGATGTATATTACTGAGTGGGCCTAGATATACCTCTCCGATAATCGGAGGACAAATCCTAATCTCAAATACGCCAACCCAACAAGTACCTTCGAGACACCAGAGAGCACCTTTATAATCACCCGCTTACGCCAGACGCTTTGGTAGCACACAAAGTGTTCCTCCGTAAACGGAGCTGCATAATCTCATAGTTATAGGAACATGTATAAGTCATGAAGAAAGCAATAGCAACATACTAAACGATCAAGTGCTGCTAACGGAATGGGTCAAGTCAATCAAATCATTCTCCTAATGATGTGATCTCGTTAATCAAATGACAACTCATGTCTATGGTTACGAAACATAACCATCTTTAAGTAACGAGCTAGTCAAGTAGAGGCATACTAGTGACACTCTATTTGTCTATGTATTCACACATGTATTATGTTTACGGTTAATACAATTCTAGCATGAATAATAAACAATTATCATGATATATGGAAATAAATAATAACTTTATTATTGCCTCTAGGGCATATTTCCTTCAGATAGTCTCCAACGTATCTATAATTTTTTATTGTTCCATGCTATTATATTATCTGTTTTGGATGTTTAATGGGCTTTATTATACACTTTTATATTATTTTGGGGACTAACCTACTAACCGAAGGCCCAATGCAAATTGTTGTTTTTTGCCTATTTCAGTGTTTCGCAGAAAAGGAATATCAAACAGAGTCCAAACGGAATGAAACCTTCGGGAGAGTTATTTTTGGAACAAACGTGATCCAGGGGACTTGGAGTGGACGTCAACAAAGAAGCGAGGAGGCCACGAGGCAGGGAGGCGCGCCTGCCCCCTGGGCGCGCCCACCACCCTCGTGGGCCCCTCGTAGCTCCACCGACCTACTTCTTCCTCCTATATATACCCATATACCCCGAAAACATCCAGGAGCACCACGTAACCCTATTTCCACCGCTGCAACCTTCTATACCCATGAGATCCCATCTTGGGGCCTTTTCCGGCGCTCCGCCGGAAGGGGAATCGATCATGGAGGGCTTCTACATCAACACCATAGCCTCTCCGATGATGTGTGAGTAGTTTACCTCAGACCTTCGGGTCCATAGTTATTAGCTAGATGGCTTCTTCTCTCTCTTTGGATCTCAATACAAAGTTCTCCTTGATCTTCTTGGAGATCTATTCGATGTAATTCTTTTTGCAGTGTGTTTGTCCAGATCCGATGAATTGTGGGTTTATGATCAAGATTATCAATGAACAATATTTGAATCTCCTCTGAATTCTTTTATGTATGATTTGTTATCTTTGCAAGTCTCTTCGAATTATCAGTTTGGTTTGGCCTACTAGATTGATCTTTCTTGCAATGGGAGATGTGCTTAGCTTTGGGTTCAATCTTGTGTCCTTTCCCAAAGGATGTTAGGGAAGCAAGGCATGTATTGTATTGTTGCCATCGAGGATTAAAAAATGGGGTTTATATCATATTGCTCGAGTTTATCCCTCTACATCATGTCATCTTGCCTAATGCGTTACTCTGTTCTTATGAACTTAATACTCTAGATGCATGCTGGATAGAGGTTGATGTGTGAGTAATAGTAGTAGATGCGAATCGCTTGGTCTACTTGTCGCGACATGATGCCTATATACATGATCATGCCTAGATATTCTCATAACTATGCACTTTTCTATCAATTGCTCGACAGAATTTGTTCACCCACCGTAATACTTATGCTATCTTGAGAGAAGCCACTAGTGAAACCTATGGCCCCGGTCTATTTTCCATCATATTAATCTTCCGTCAACTAGCTATTTCGTCACCGCTTATTTTGCAATCTTTACTTTTAATCTTTATCATAAAAATACCAAAATATTATCTTACCATCTCTATCGATCTCACTTTTGCAAGTGGTCGTGAAGGGATTGACAACCCTTTATCGCGTTGGTTGCAAGGTTCTTATTTGTTTGTGTAGGTACGAGGGACTTGCGTGTGGCCTCCTACTGGATTGATACCTTGGTTCTCAAAACCGAGGGAAATACTTACGCTACTTTGCTGCATCACCCTTACCTCTTCAAGGGAAAACCAACGCATGCTCAAGAGGTAGCATGGGGGAGAGGAAAATGAGAGGCAAATGGCAAATAATGTAATGCAAGAGATGAGAGTTGATGGTGGGTACTTGGTAGGCTTGATGTAGATCTCCCCGGCAACAGCGCCAGAAATTCTTCCTGCTACTTCTTGAGCTTGCGTTGGTTTTTCCCTTGAAGAGGAAAGGGTGATGCAGCAAGTACAGATAAGTATTTCCCGCAGTTAAGAACCAAGGAATTAATGTAGTAGGAGATACATGCAAGTCTCCAATCTATGCACCTGCACAAACAATCAAACACTTGCACTCAATGCGATAAAGGGGTTGTCAATCCCTTCATGGTCACTTGCAAGTAGGGGTGGAAACGGATCGGATGCGGATCGGATAGTGCTCTTACCACTTCCATTTTCATATTTTCAAAACGAATACGAATACGAATCCGAATATGGATGTTGTCGGATACGGATGCGGCTCGGATATTATTCGAATACGGATACGTATAGGATATTTTCTTAATTCGGAACGGATACGAATAATATCAACATATTGCTCAAGTAAATTAGTCGATAGCTATGTGACCTGAAATAATCAACTTGTGACATACAATAAGTCAATGATAAGTAGGTTTATGAATAAATATTATTGTAATGCATAATAATTTATAGCTTCAATCATATAAAGAGTAAAATTTGACCCCTTATTTAGCTTTTATGTTGGATAATTGGAATCCTGGGTCTAGAAAATTTTGAAAATTTATTCGGATACGAATATATCCACTTCCACATCCATATTTGTGTCAAAATCTCCTACCATATTTTATTTATTATTTGTTTAATAAATTCGGATACGGATTATTTCCATATGCATTTTGGTTCGGATGCGGATGTTTCGGATACGAATAGGCATTTTCTCGAATACGAACATCGGATATTTCAGATTATCCGCTACCACTTTCCACCCCTACTTGCAAGGATGAGACCTGATAGAGATAGATATAAAAGATTACTAAAACATAAAACAAAGTAAAAGCAAATAAATTGCAGCAAGGTATTTTGGGGTTTTTTGGTTTATAGATCTGAAAATATATGATGGAAAATAGACCCGGGGGCCATAGGTTTCACTAGAGGCTTCTCTCTTGAAGGAAAACAATACGGTGGGTGAACAAATTACTGTCGAGCAATTGATAGAAAAGCGCAAAGTTATGACGATATCCAAGGCAATGATTATGAACATAGGCATCACGTCTGTGTCAAGTAGACCGACTCCTGCCTGCATCTACTACTATTACTCCACACATAGACCGCTATCCAGCATGCATCTAGAGTATTAAGTTCATAAGAACAGAGTAACGCCTTAAGTAAGATGACATGATGTAGAGGGATAAACTCAAGCAATATGATGAAAACCCCATCTTTTTACCCTTGATGGGAACAATACAATACGTGCCTCGATACCCCTACTTTGTCATGGGGTGAGGTCACCGCAAGATTGAACCCAAAACTAAGCACCTGTCCCATTGCAAGAAGAACCAATCTAGTTGGCCAAATGTCAGAGTACTGGGCCACGGGTAGCCTAACCCGAGTCCCTGAGCATTTCAAGACATTGGGCCAGCTACGCCCCCCAAGCATCAAGGATGAAGCACCGCCTTCTGGTGGCCGGCTGGCTCATGCGGCCGGCTGCCAGAAGACGGCCAAGCACCAGCAGGCGGCCTCCAGAGAGGTCGGCTCCCAGCGGGCGGCCCACGACGTCCACAAAGTCTGCGCCCACATTAAGAAGATAAGACAGGATGTGGCTACAGTGTAGCCCATCACCCCCGTATCTAGGGCGCGGCGTGGCCACAGTGCCACGTACAGGCGGAGATCTCCGCACGGCGCAAGCATCTGCCACTCCACCCCGAGGTCACCTCGTCAGCGGAGCCCTGCCCCACGACGGCCTATCGGCACGGCTCAGAAGCGCGGTCTCTACCGGCAGCGAGAGACCAGAGGGCGGCAGAGCTTGACCAGTCAGACCCAAGGGAGGCCAGCCTCTAGCAGGCAGCCCGCCCCTCCCTCGGAGTCCGTGTGCCATTAACCAGACGAGACACGGTGTGGCTATAGTGATCTCCCACCAGACGGCGGGACTGTAACCATGCCCCCCCCCGACCAAGCATGCGTCATTAACCTTATGGCTACAGTAACAAGCCGCCAACCAGACTCGCAAGCGGCGGAGGCGGCCTGTCGGCTCCGCACAGGACCAGGCGGCGGGCCCCAGCGGCCAGCGGAGAAGCCGACAACCAGAGACACTGACAGCCGGGTCCAACACCTGGCCATATTACCATTGTACCCCTGGGGGGTAGGCCTATATAAACCCCCCAGGGCACCCATGCAAGGGGTTCCCAACCCGTTAGACCTAGACACATACATAGAGAGAGGAGAGGGCTGGCCCTGCTTTCTTCTACCTCTAGCATACAGCTCGAGGAGCACCATTGTACTCACTAGTGCCTTAGTGATCATGCGGAGACCCCGTAGAGTAGGACTAGAGGTGTTATCTCCTAGGAGAGCCCCCAACCTGGGTAAAGTACGTCGGCGTTCATGTCTACGCCTCATCCCACTTCCGGGCACCGGCGACATTCTACTCGCTCCCACCATGATAAGCCATCCCTTGGCATATATCGCACCCAACCCCCGACATTTGGTGCCCACTGTGGGGCGAGGTGCACCGTCGTCCGGAGACCTGTTCTGGACGGGAACCCTGTTCCTTCCTGGCGAGCGCAGCCAGCTCGGCATGCCAGGCGGCGTCTGTGCCGACGCGCTACATGGCGCAGAGGTCGCCTGCGCGGCGAGCTGCCTTGCCAATCTTGTTGGCGAGATTCGCCTCTCCGACGAGCCCGCATCGGACGCAGGCACAGATGGCCCCGAGAGCCGCCTTGTCAGCCTCCTCGACCAGCTCCACGTCGTCAGCAAGCCTACTGTGGAGTTGGAGTTGGTTGGTTCCACCGACCCGATGCTTGTCAACTCCGACACGGCATCGCTCGACGCGTTCCCCACCAAGGTGGTGGTCTACGATGAGCCGCTTGCTCGCGAGGACAGCGGCGGAAGCACCGTCACAGAGGTGCTTGTAATTGGCCATGGCGAGCACTCGGGCGGGGACGGTGCTCGAGACCCGCTCGAGGCGGCGTTGCAAGACCTGACTGCGCCCATCCCAGAAGACGCCGACGCCGAGACGCTGGAAGCACGCCGCGTCCAGCTTGTCGAAAGCGCGAAGAAGCTAGCCAGCATGAGACGCCTTTCGGAGGCTTACTAGCGCGAGATGAACCGCGTCATTGGTGGCACGCCGGCTCCTGGTGGGCCTAGCCGCATCGGCACGGTCCAGCAGCGTGGCGTGACCATTGCCAGCATGTTCGGAGTAGATCGCCCTGTCTACAACACGCCCGCGGAGAATATACGAGCTGCCCAGGCGGGAGTAGACGAGCTGGACAAGCTCCAGGGCGACGAGCGTCGCCACATGACGGAGCGCGTCCAGCGGATCATTGACGCGGCTGCCGAGTAGCAAGAGGCCGGCTGCCGTGCTGAAGCACCCAACCGGCGGAACGATGACCCGCCTCCTCGTGGAGATCAAGGCGCGACATCCCGGACGCCGACTGCTGGCGTCCGCGATAGAAGAGACAAGGAGCCGGCTGCCAGCCGCAGCCGGACTCGCATCACCATCGAGCGCGACCAAGAAGGCCGCCCAAGAGCAGTGGAACGATGGGACGACTGTCCGCCTCCCCCTCCCCCGCAAGGAGAGGCGCGCTTCCCCGCCGCCTGTTGACCACCCGACACTCGGCGACCGCCTTGGCCGCCGGGAAGGAGTCGGAGAGAACGATGCCCGCCACCGGATCGACCGCCTCAACCGATCCCTGGCGCTAGAAGAAGAAAATGCATTGGGTCCGCCTTGTTTTGGCCCCCGCATCCGGGATGAGCCCTTCCTGAAAGGGTTCATGCTCCCAAGAGATACACCCAAGTACACCGGCTCCGTGAAGCCGGAAGACTGGCTGGTCGACTACTCCACGACCGTCAGCATAGCATACGGCAACAAGCGAGTTGCTGTGAAGTACGTCCCGCTCATGCTCCAGGGCACAGCCCGGACATGGCTGAATAGCCTGAAGCCCCGCAGCATCAACAGCTGAGTTGATTTCACCGAAGCCTTCATTCGCAACTTCACCAGCATGTACAAGCGACCGCCCAAGCCTCGCCGGCTCTCCTTGTGCGTCCAAGGCCCCAACGAATCAACTCGCGATTACCTCACGCGTTGGGCCGAGCTGCTCAACTCTTGCGAGGGCATGCACGAGGTGCAGGCCATTGAGTACTTCACTGCCGGGTGCCGAGAAGGCACCCTCCTCAAGCATCGGCTTCTATGCGATGAGCCGGTGACCCTCGACGAGCTGTTGATCATAGCAGACAAGTATGCAACGGACGACTCCTCCATGAAGGCGGAGATCCAAGTTGACGCATCTAGCAAAGTAGCTCCTCAAGCTCCTCGGACTCCGGTTGGTGACACCAGCCGGCGTCAGCAAGCGAATGACAACAAGCGCAAGGCCACGCAGCCGGCTTGCACAAGCCGGCAGGTGGCGACAGTTGAAGACCAGCAGCCAGAAGGGCAGCCTCCTCCCAAGCGTAAGAAGGGCAGCAAGTCCAACTGGTTGCCCGCTTCTTATACGAGCAGACTCTCGATTTACCCTGCAAGTTTCACAGCGGCGCGAAGCCGTCCAATCACACCACTCAGAAATGCCATTGGCTCACCAGAATCGCCAAGGGTGATGGACTCCTGCCTCCTCCGCTTGCCGGCCCGCCACCTCCTCCTCGCCAGCAGCCGGCGGTTTGGCCAGTCGGCGCAATACAAGATGAGTATCCTGAAGAGCATGGAGCTTATGTCGTGTTTACCAACGTGGCCGACGACAAGCACAGCAGACGGCAATGGCAACAAGAAGTACATGCAGTAGCATTAGAGACCCCCGAGTTCACGCATTGGTCTGAGAAGCCTATCAGTTGGAGCAGAGCTGACCACCCGGAGGTGATGCCCTCTCCTGGTTCTTATGCCTTGGTCTTGGATGCCACCTTCGCAACAGAGAGGCGGGCTGCTCGCTTCTCCCGAGTTCTGATAGATGGCGGCATCAGCATCAACATCCTATACCGTGACACTATGGAGAAGTTGGGAATCAAGCAGAAGCAGCTTCAGCCCATTCCATGGCATAGTCCCTGGCCTTTCCTGCTCACCAATCGGCAAGATCCAGATAGATGTCCTCTTTGGAGACAAATATCACTTCCGCCGAGAGCCAGTCTGGTTTGAGGTGGTGGACCTTGACAGCCCCTATCATGCGCTACTTGGCCGGCCTGCTCTGGCCAAGTTCATGGCGGTCCCCCACTATGCTTACCTCAAGATGAAGATGCCAAGCACCAAGGGTATCCTAACCATAGTCGGAGACTACAAGAAGTCGTCCGCCTATGCGACAGACAGCAGCCGGCTAGCCGAGTCCCTCGTGATTGCAGTAGAGAAGCGATTCCTTGACCGAGTTGTGGCAATGGCAGGCAAGCAGCCGGAAATGTCGTCAAACCCCAAGGAGTCGGAAGTTGATTGCTCGTTCAAGCCGCAAAAGAAACAAAGAAGATACCCTTGGACCCGCAGCACCCGGAGAGGCACACTGTCATAGGTGCAAACCTTGACGGCAAATAGGAAAGCGAGCTCATCGATTTCCTCCATGAGAATCGGGACATATTTGCATGGTCTCCTAAGGACATGCTGGGTGTTCCGACGGATTTCGCCGAGCACAAGCTACATGTCTGACCTGATGCCAAGCCAGTCAGGCAGCCCTTGCGCCGCCTGTTAGAAGAGAAGAGAAGAGTCGTTGGAGAAGAAATCGCCCGGCTTCTAGCAGCCGTCTTCATTATGGAAGTGTTCTTCCCAGAGTGGTTAGCCAACCCAGTCCTTGTGTTGAAGAAGAATAAGCAGTGGTGTATGTGTATTGATTATACCAGCCTCAACAAAGCTTGCCCCAAAGATCCATTTGCTTTGCCAAGAATCGACAAAGTGATAGACTCCATAGCCGAATGCGAGTTGTTGAGTTTTTTGGATGCATACATAGGGTATCATCAGATCAAGCTGAACCCGTCCGATAGGCTGAAGAAAACCTTCATCACACCATTCGGAGCCTTCTGCTACCTGACCATGACGTTCGGCTTGAGGAATGTCGGCGCCACGTTTCAGCGTTGCATGCAGAAGTGTCTCCTCGAGCAACTCGGCAAGAACGCCCACGTCTATGTGGACGACATTGTGGTGAAGACAGAGAAGTGTGGCACGCTGCTAGAAGACCTCAAGGAAACCTTTGAGAACTTGCGCCGCTTTCAAATCAAGTTCAACCTGAGAAATGCGTCTTTGGAGTGCCACCGCCAGCTTCTTGGCTTCCTGGTCTCAGAGCGCGGCATAGAGTGCAACCCTGTGAAGATCAAGGCCATCGAGAGGATGGAGGTACCCACCCGGCTGTTGGACGTGGAAAAATTCACCGGATGCTTGGCATCCATCAGCCGTTTCATCAATCGGCTGGGCGAGAAGGCTCTTCCCCTGTACCAGCTCATGAAGAAAACCACTTTTTTTGAGTGGAACGACAAGGCGGACGAAGCTTTTCAATAGCTCAAGAAGATGTTGACCACTCCGCCTGTCCTGGCGGCTCCGGCTGCTAAGGAACCCATGCTTCTCTACATCGCCGCCACCAGCTGGGTGGTCAGCACAGTCATAGTTGTGGAGCGCAAAGAAGACGACAAAGCACTACCAGTCCAGAGGCCGGTGTATTACCTGAGTGATGTGTTGTCCGCGTCCAAACAGAACTACCCCCACTATTAGAAGCTGAAGCCATACTTCCAAGAGCACCCAATCACTGTTGTATGCACTGCTCCACTTGCCGAGATCATTGGAAGCCGAGATGCTTCGGGCCGAGTGGCCAAATGGGCCATAGATTTGGCCCCCTACACCATCTACTACCAGCCTCGCACTGCCATCAAGTCCCAAGCACTGGCCGACTTCCTTGTCGACTGGGCCGAGACCAAGATCGCCGCCAAATACTGGACTCCACCCATTGGCGGATGCACTTTGATGGTTCCAAGATGCGCACCGGTTTGGGAGTCGGCATCGTCCTCACCTCTCCCAAAGGCGACAAGCTCAGATATGTGTTGCAAATTCACTTTCCCGCCTCCAACAACGTAGCTGAATACGAAGCACTCATACACGGGCTCCGGCTTGCCAAGGAACTCGGCATTCGCCGGATCCTATGCTATGGTGATGCCGACTTGGTGGTCCAGCAGTCGTCAGGCGACTGGGACGCCAAGGATGCAAATATGGCAAGCAACCGCTTCCTCGTCCAGTAGCTCAGTGGATACTTTGAAGGGTGTGAGTTCCTCCATGTACCACGAAACGACAACGAGCAAGCTGATACTTTGGCACGGATCAGCTCCACCCGCAAGCAATACCAGTCGCCATCGCCCTACAGCGCCTCCTCAAGCTGTCTGTCAAGCCATCACCAGAATCAGATTCCATCTTCATGCCGGCTCTCCCCGAAGCAGTCGGATCCGGCTTGGGGACCCCAGCAGCCGGCTCGGGGACTTCGACAGGCGGCTCAGGGGCTGCAGTAGTCGCACCTGGACCGGGGACTTCAGAGCCCGGCCCGGGACTACAGTAGTCGGCCCGGGGACTTCATCAACACAGCAAGCGGCAGCCGACTCCAACTCGCCGCCTCCTAGCCCAACCGCCCTCGTGCAAGTAGCAGTCCTGGCAGTCGAAGAAATAGCAGCACCTTCATGGGCGCAGCCCGTCCTCAACTTTCTGGTGAACAAATAGCTGCCAACTGATGAGATCTCGGACCGACAAGTGCAACTTCGGGCAACAGCATACACCATTGTCAACAGAGAACTTGTGAGGCGGGGTGTCACTGGTGTGTACCGGCGCTGCGTGGAGCCGAGAAAGGCCAAGCAATCCTCAAAGATATCCACCAAGGCGAGTGTGGTCACCACGCGGCTTCAAGATCACTTGTTGCCAAAGCTTCTCGCCATGGTTTTTTCTGGCCGACTGCTCTAGAAGATGCCAAAGACTTGGTCCAGAAGTGTAAAGGGTGCCAGAAGTTCTGCTCCAAGCCACATCTGTCGGCTTCTGCACTCAAGACCATCACCATTGCCTGGCCCTTTGCCGTCTAGGGACTGGACATGGTGGGACCATTCAAGACAGCACGTGGCGGCATGACTCATCTGCTCGTCGCCTTGGACAAATTCACCAAGTGGATAGAAGCAAAGCCAATCAAGAAGTTGAAGGGTCCGACTGTCGTGACTTTCATTGCATACGTCACCATTCAGTATGGCATACCACACAGCATCATCACTGACAACGGCACAAACTTTGCCAAAGGCACCTTGGCTCGTTTCTGCGTGACGCAGGGCATCCGACTGGACTTAGCATCCGTTGCCCATCCGCAGTCAAACAGCCAAGTGGAGCGAGCAAACGGCCTCATTTTGTCCGGCATCGAGCCCTGACTGGTCGAGCCTCTGGAGCATTCGGCCGGCTGTTGGCTCGATGAGCTGCCGATCGTCCTCTGGAGCTTGCGCACAACTCCGAACAAGTCAACCGGCTTCACGCCTTTTTTCCTCGTCTACGGTGCCGAAGTCGTCATCCCGATAGACATAGAATTCGACTCCCCCCGAGTCACCATGTACACTAAGGAGGAGTCCAAAGAAGCACGAGAAGACAGTGTCGATCTGCTGGAAGAGGGCCGGCTGTTGGCACTCAGCCGGTCCACCATCTACCAGCAGAGTCTACGCTGATACTACAATCGGAAGGTCAAGCCAAGATCTTTCCAAGAGGGAGACCTTGTGCTCCGGCTGATCCAGCGAACAGTCGGCCAGCACAAGCTCTCGGCACCTTGGGAAGGCCCCTTCATCATCAGCAAAGTTTTGGGCAACGACTCCTACTACCTGATCGACGCTCAGAAGCCCAGAGCATGCAAACGAGATGACTCCGGCAAGGAGACAGAGAGGCCGTGGAATGCAAACCTCCTTTGAAGATTTTACAGTTAATGTAGTATGTACCATGCTACCTTTTGTATTAAGTACGAAGACTCCAGGTCCCCCGAGAAGAGCTCGGGGGCTACCCTCTTTTATCTATATGATAAGTGTTATGCCTATGAATGTGTTATTTCATTATTCCACCTGGCACAGGGTTCGACAAGTCGCCCCGGGGGCTCGCCGCCTTGTACTATGTGGTGCTTCCTGGAGCTGGACAAGTAGTGTATCGGCACCTAAACCTTCTCCTGCCAAAGCCGCAGCTCACAGAGTGACCATCCGGTGGGCAGGAGTTAAAGGCAGGAAAGGGTGCCCACATGAAAAATGGCTAAGGACCCAAAGCATGTACATAGTTCAAGCTGGCTTCCCGCCTCATCGACCGACTGCTGAGCAGCCAGCTGGCCGGCTTCTACTTAACTTGATAGCGCTCTAGTCGGCTAAGTACTTGCCGTCCCGAAAGTAGCTAAGTACTTAACCCAGCCATAGTCCGCAGAACGACTATCTGGCTAGCAAGATGGCAGCTAAGGGAGGGCGGCAAAGGAAAAAAGCCAAGGAGCAGAAATCAAGGAAAGTCAGAACTCGGCAAAAAACACAGCTTGTGTGGAAGAATATTTACATGTCAAAAGGCCCATTGGCCAGCATTCAACTGAGTTTGAAATACACCCCGGGTGGAATTGTGCAAATTTAACAAAGTTTGTCAAGACTGATAAAAATAGGAAAAATAAAGATAAGTCGGCGGCCTAGGGAGCAGCAGAGGGGTCCGGCTGGGTGGCGGAGTCGGTAGCGCCGGTTGGTGGAGTAGACGACTGGTCAGTCTCCGCTTGGTCGCCTCCAGCAGCAGTCGGCGTGCTCAAGCGCGGCTCGTTGTTTGAGGCACGGTCAAGCTGAGGCTGGCCATCCGCTCCGACCTCCGGCATATCTTCTTCGCCTCCCTCGTCCTTCTCGTCTTCTCCCTCGTCGCTGGAGTCGATCATCTCGGCCGAGTCTTCGTCATCCTCCGGGTTCAGCCCGAACCACTCGGGTGGCGCCTCGGCACCGTTCTCAGCCAGCTCAGGAACGAAGATGCTGGTGTTGGTGCACTCAGCGATCGCCGCCGCCCGCTTGACAAGATCACGCTCCACCGCTACCAGCTCCTCCTGGGCCTCCTGCCGGAACATGGTCAACTGGGCTGGATTTAGCATAGGATACAATGCCTTGACGAACTCCAAGGCCCGGCATGCTCCAGCCCGGGCCGAGGAACCCTTCCAAGCCTCGAGTCGGCCGACCGCCACCTCCAGCCAATCGGCAGTTCGGCTGCGAGTGCGCGGAGTCGGCATGTCTGGCCAAAGGGCAGAGATCGCTTGGGCCCCGACATGCTGAAGATGATGCAGCATCCCATGAGCTGGTCGAAGACGGGCCTGGATGCTGAGGAGCTGTTCGCTAAGGGTTCGGGGGGCGTCGGCAGCGATCTGCGCACCTTCTGCCATCTGCTCTTCACGATAAGCCTCAATAGCCTGGTTGGCGGCGCCAGAGTGGCCAGGGAAGAAGTCTGCTCAGGCAAAAAGCAAAGAAGCCAGAAGTTAGATGCTAGAAGCCGGCCTCGTCAGCAGCCGGTAGCTGAAAGAAAGAAAAAAGAAGAAAGCTTACTGTCAACCATGTCTTCAATCCTGCCGAAGCCGGCAGTCAGCAACGCCTCCTTGTCGGCCCAGGCGGAGCGTTCGGCCTCGAACTCAGCGAGGAGATTGGACTCTTTCACCTACTCCTCCTTCTGGGCCTTCTGGAGAAGCTCCGCCTGCTCCGCCAGTTGCTTGGCCAGTCGGTCACGCTCCTGGGCAAGCTCGCTGCACTCTGTCTCCTTAGCACGCAACACGGTGTTGGCTTCACCCAGCTGCTGCTGCAAGACAGCATTGGCCTCTGCAAGAGTAGAGGAATAAAAAGACGTCAACGATCAACAAAGAAGAAGTACAGTCGCCAGGAGATCCGCCCGATCGCCAGCCAATCGCCCGAATCTCGGGATTATGCTGGAGAGCTTATCGCGCCCCCACAAAGAAAGAAGTCATCAACAATCAGCAAAGAGGAAATGCAGTTGCCGGAGATCCTGCCCGGCTGCTCAGCATTTGGCCTGAATCTCGGGGGCTACACGGGTGCGCTAGCGCCCGTAGAGAAACAAAACGAAGAATTACTCTGGCTTTCCAACAAGTCGGCGGTCCGTTGGTCCAGCTCTCGGACATTGGAGTTAAAGGTGGTCGCGCGAATGTCACATCCCTAGCTCTGGTTTGCTCTAGGCTAGCTAGTCATCTATGCATCATGTTTAAATTTCAATGAATTTGAAACGGGGACATGTGAAAGCCTCAGAAATCATTTCTGAAAATGACCAAGATAAAAATTGCTTCAAATAGGTCCAAGAAAATGTTCATGTTTCTCTATGAAAATATTGGACAGAAGTAAAATTCAAGCCAATATTTTTAGGAGCTCATAAATATTTATTTTGGCATCTGAAGCTAATGCAATAACTATTTGCATTGGATTTATATTTGCTATATATCGAATATGTGTCCAATAATTCTGAGAAATTGTGAGGGGCTTTGGAATAATCCTTTTAGTCCCTGCAAAATTATCAGAAGAAAGCAAAATGGTTTAGTGCTTCAAACTAAATCAAAGCAAATAACAGAAAAGGAAACAGAAAATAGAAATGGAAAGGAGTCTTACTGGCCACTTACACGGCGGCCCACTGTTCGATCCAAAGAGGCCGCCAAGCCATCTGTCTGCAAGGCCGTCCCTTCCTTGGGATGAGGACACCAAAGGTGTTTCTTGCGCTGGGCACGCCGCCGGCCACCTCCTGCTTCCCGCCGCCTCCCCGACGTCTCTCTGGACGCCCTGGACGTCGACACGCAACCCCTCTGGCCCTCTCTCACTCTCCCAGTGCTCCTCCCCCTCCTCTGCTCTCTCTCCCTCTCACCACTGAACGCCACCGCCACCGCCGTTCGCCATAGCTGCAGCCACAGCCATCCCCGAGCCTCTCCGACGTGTCCACGAGCATCGCCACGCCTCCCTCGTCCTCTCCGTCCAGCCACGCCTCGCTGGAGGCCCTGCATCGACGCCATCTTCATCATGTTCGTCGCCAGCCACCGGAGATCCCTCTCGCTGCCCCGCTCGCTCTGGTGCTTCCCCGAGCACGTCGAGGCCACCTCTGCACTCGCCGTGAGCTCCTCTACTGATCCCCCTACTCCCATGTCCATTAGCTCATCGTAGCCCTCGTTTCCGTCGAGACCAAAACCTCACCGGCGCCGGACTTGTCATCGTCGTCGTTTTGGTTCGCCTCTGTCCAAACCGAGCAAGCCACTGCACTCAGTGCACTCTCAGGAGCCCATAGCACCCACCATCTCCTCCTCCCATGCACCATAGCGCCGAACCCGTCATTGCCCGAACTCCGGCCGCCGCCATGGAGCTCGGCGGCGGCGGCTCCGACCACCATAGGCCTGTCCTCCACCACCACTCGACGCGCGCCTGCAGGAGCTCTCCAACGAGCCCAAGAACGGCCTCGTCCGTGCTCTGTGGGCGTTTTCCGAGCCACGCCGCCCTCTCGGGCCTCGCGGGCGTCGAGTCACCGGTGGGTTTGACCCACTTTGACCCCGGCTGGGCCCCGCCCAGAGACTATGACATGTGGGGCCGGGCCTAACTGGATTAGTTAGGTGTTAGTTAGTTCTAATCACCGCTGTTAGGTGTTAATCCCCTTGCAAAACTAACCCTGAGCCACTGACATGTGGGCCCAGCCCTGCTGACATTTTTGTTAGAATTAGTCTAACCCTAATTAACCCAATTAACTAACTGAGTCACTGACCCGTGGGCCAAACTGGTCAGGTTTGACCTGGGCTGGCGCCTTTGACCTGCTGACATCACCCCGACGTCATGCTGACGCAGTTAACCTTTTCTAGGTTTATTCTTATTGAGGAAATTCTAGAAAATAGTGCAAACTTCTAAAAATCATAGAAATCAATCTGTAACTCCAAATGCAAAGTGTTATATACGAAAAATGATTAGAAAAATTCAATCTATCCATTTGTACTAGTTTCATGCATGTTTAAACAAGTTAACGTGCTATTTAGTGCAAAACAGGATAAATCACTATTTATGATCATAAGTGAGTTTGAAGTTTGAATCTTTGGTTCAAAATAGCTCAAACCCATCTGATTGTAGTTGCATTAGCCCAACACACTCATTTTACCATGTCATGATCATGCATCATATTGTTGTGTTGCATTGATTGTGTTCCCTCTTTGTTGCCTTTGTTCGTCCCCTCTCGATAGACGTGGTTTCGACAATGAGATCGATGACACTGATGAAGAACTATTCTATCTTCAGAAGTGCCAGGCAAGCAAAACCCCCTTGTTCATTCCGATACAATCCCACTCTCTCGCTCCTGCTCTGTTTTACTGCATTAGGACAACAACGATTCCACTGTTACATGTTGTGGTAGTTGAACCCCTTTTTCCTCTGCATGACATGTCATTGCCACAGTAAATAGATGAAACCCACTAGCATTAGTAGGAGTTGTTTGAGCCCTGATGTGCCTACTCATTCATGCTTGTTTGTCATGCCTGCTACTGCTTAGAGTTGAGTCAGGTCTGATTCATCGGGGATGAATTGGAGGTGTGTGAATATGAATTGGAGGTGTGTGAACATGATTTGGTAAAGGTATCGATGAGAGGCCATGTAGGAGTACATGGTGGGTTGTTTCATTGAAGCCGTCCTTAGGAACTGAGTTCTGTGTTTGTGATCCATGATCAGCTACTACCACACATTAGGATCCTTAATTGACTCTCTCGGCTTCTTAACCACCCTTGTCCTCTGTCCAGGAGTTGCAAGTAGTTTCTGGTGTTTGTAGTACGCTGGAGGCCGTGCGCAGCGCTGACCCAAGGGGTGGGCTGTGATGCGGTAGGCACGTGGACGGGCATGCCGGGCGCCCGTTTTGTGTCTCGGAACCCTGTACACATCGTTCGGGGCCGTATGTGGAAACCTCGGCCGGACTCCCTGCGGATGGAACCTGAATAGGCAATAAACCTGGACTAGAGACTTCAATGTTTAGGTAGGCCATGGCCGACACCCTTGCGACAGTCCTCGAGGTCCGTGGTATTTCCTTCTTCCAAATACCATGAACCATTAAGGCGGAAGTTCTTTGAACCAAAATATCACAATCAGAGTACTCTTGAGGAGTTCTCCATTCATAATTGTGATTCTGCCAGTTCTACCTTTCTGCATGGGTTATCTGGAAGAAACCTGTTGAACTTGGTTCGACATATTAATCTATGCATCCACAACTCGTAAAGATATATGTCCTCTTGAGTTGTCCTCTTCATTTGTATTCACCATCGCCTATCAATTGATAGTCGAGTA
>JAHIAM010008122.1:0-16608 GCA_021605205.1 Aegilops longissima | reverse complement strand
GGACAAGTATTTATAAGGAGGTAAGTGCGCACATAGATTACGCAGGTGTCCTCGGCGGTTCACATTCAGGGGCACGTGGCAAGCATGCAACATACCGAGATGTCCCACGCTCCCACGCCCGCCAGTTTGTTTGATGGTCGCTCCGCTTCTTCGGATTTCAACAATAAGGATGAATCATTTAAAACAGATTTAAAGTTTGTCTCGTGTCTTCACGACAAGGACCGAGAAGACATTCGACGCTTTCAATAGAATGCATATGATTTGGACAGATAGAGTTTGAGATAGAAAGCATAGAGAGATTAGGGTCCATCACATTCACTTAGTTCAAAAGATTCAACTTGGAAGACATAGCTATAAGTGAATGCAGAGGATGTATATATATATATATATATATATATATATATATATATATATATATATATATATATATATATATATATATATATATATATATATATCAAACCAAATCAACATAGTGAAGAAAATCATGAAGATAGGTTGAAGTTGAAGACAAATCAAATGCTAAGATATTGCAAATAACGCCATGAGTGAAACACTTCAAACAAAGGAATTTGGTGGTATGCTACTCCAATCGATAGGAAGTATTAGACCTGCATATCGCAAGACAATTATCGTGGCGTCCCAAGTCAAATTCCATGTTAATGTATTCACACTCGTAATGTAAGACTTCATTGATTGAAGATATACTTTACTCGTGTTGCACATCTAAGTCATCAACATGCATAAGTGTTAGGATGTGTGCTTGATCACGTGACATTTGAGGATTCCAAGATATTTAGCTCACACCGTAATCTTGCAAAACCTTTTCTCATCCAAGGGCTTTGTGAAGATATCCGCCAATTGCTCTTCAGGTTGACGTGAATAATGTCAATATCTTTCTTCATGACATGATCCCCGAGAAAATGATGACGAATTTCAATGTGCTTTGTCTTCGAAAGTGCTGGACTGGATTGTTGGCAATCTTGATGGCGCTTTCGTTGTCGCAGAAGAGAGGTACTTGTTTCAGATTGATGCCATAGTCCTTGAGAGTTTGTTTCATCCATAGAAGCCGAGCACAAGAAGATCCAAAGAAGCAATGTATTCAGATTCAGCAGCTTGAGAGTGATACAGCTCGCTTTTTGAAGACCAATGACAAGTGATCGCCCGTAAAGTGACATGTGCCCGATGTAGACTTGTGATCCACCTTGTCACCAAAGATAATCAGATCCCAAAATCCAACCAAATCAAATTTTGAGCCCTTTGGATACCATAATCCGAAAGTGTTGGGGTGTGAGCCAAATATCAAGAATTCGCTTACGCCTAAGTGATGTGATTCCTTTGGTGTCGCTGGAATCGAGCACACATGCAAACACTAAGCATAATATCTCGCCTAGATGCACATAGGTAAAGTAAGGAACCAATCATGGAGCGGTATACCTTTTGATCGAACTCTTTACCATTGTCGCCGGACCCGATGGTGTTTGGTCGGCATTGGCGCTGTAACCTTTGCACTCTTGCATTCCAAACTTCTTCGCATAATCTTGGAGGTATTTTTCTTGAGATATAAAGATGCCATTCCTTTGTCGATTTAATTTGAAGACCAAGGAAGAACTTGAGCCTCCCATCATGGACATCCGATATTGTTCTTGCATCATGTATCCAAATTCATCACTATACTTCGGGTTGGTGCGTCAAGATAATGTCATCCACGATATTTGGCATACAAATAGTTCACCATCATATGTCTTCGTGAAGAGTGTGGATCAAGGATCCAGGTTTGAAGCCTTTGCTCTTCGTGAAGTCATTGATCGATCATACCAAAGCGAGGAGCTTGTTTGAGGCCATACAAGGCTTTATTTAGCTTGTACACCATATCGTGATGTTTTGGATCTTCAAAGCCGTGTGGTTGAGCGACATATACTTCTTCTTCAATCTTGCCGTTGAGAAATGCACTTTCACATCCATTTGATATAGCAAGATGTTGTGGTGGTTAGCATAGGCTAGTAGTATGCGAATAGCTTCAAGCCTAGCTCATGGAGCAAATGTTTCATCAAGTCAATTCCTTCAACTTGAGTATATCCTTGAGCCACAAGACGTGCTTTGTTTCTAACGACTTGACCATGCTCATCTTGCTTGTTTCGATATATCCATTTGGTGCCAATAATGTTATGCTTATGAGGGTCGACGCTTGACAAGTTCCAAACATTGTTTAGCTTGAACGTGAAGTTCTTCTTGCATAGCTTGTATCCATTCGTTCCATAAAGGCTTCAAGAACTTTCTTGGTTCTGATATTGACACAAAAGAAAAGTGCCCACGAAATTTTCTAGTTGTGTTGCTTTTGAGCGAGTAAGCGGACCAGTCATTGATGCTATCGATTATCTTCTCAATCTGTACTTCATTTGCAACTCGAGGATGAACTGGATGAAGACTTTGCTCTTGCCTGATCATTGTCATCATTGGGAGGATTGTCTTCGGCTGAGCATTGTCTTCAAAGTTGGTTAGGTGCAGAATGATAAGTTCCTCTTCAGTCTGTGCTTCGTAAGGCATGATTTCACCAGCCCATTAGCTTGATAGATTCGCTGCGAAGCTTGCCTAGTGTACTTGGCAGAACTCTCTTGTGAACCATTGGTTTCATCAAATCGCACGCCCACGCTTCGACGATTTTGTAGAGATAAAGGTTGAAGACTCAGGAGTGCGAGTCCTTTCTGAATCGAGCATGAAGCCTTCGTGAGCTTTGGGTTCAAATTTTGACTTGTGATGGGGATCCTTGATCCAGCACTTAGCCCCAAATACTCAAGTAGCTCGACATTTGGCTTTCTGCCAAGAAGGAGCTCATAGGATGTTTTGTTCAAGCTTATGGATGTAAACACGGTTGATGACGTGACATGCAGTATCAATAGCTTCAGTGCCGTAACTTTCTTGGTGTCTTGTACTGCTGAGCATTGTTTGAGCCATCTCAATGAGGGTTCTGCTTCTTGCGCCCACAATGCCATTTTGCCGAGGTGTGTATGGAGCAGAGAACTCATGAGTAATTCCCATGGTATCCAGATAAAGATCAAGTCCGTGTTCTTGAATTCACAGTTATCACTTCGATATGCTTGATCTTGACGCCATAATTGTTCATTGCTCGAATTAAGGTTGCCAAGACATCTTGCACTTCAGTCTTGTAGAGAATTATGTGCACCCATGTGTATCTTGAGTAGTCATCAACAATGACGGCTATAGAGACAACCAGTTGTTGTGAGGGTAGAGTAGTGAGTAGGGCCAAACAAATCCATGTAACACTCAAGGGTTGAGATGTTGTCATGATTGTCTTCGAGGGTGCTTTGCCCTAGTCATCTTTCCAAGCATTGCAGCACCACACAAGTGATCCTTCTTGAACTTGACACCTTCGATGCCTATGACATGCTTCTTCTTGGCAGTGTGTAAGTTCCTCATGCCAAGATGCCCCAGCCTCCGATGCCAGAGCCAGATTCCAAGCTTTTGCAAGAAGACATACGGCAAGTCGTGGACCTGAGAGAATCTACCATGTATAGATCATCTTTCCTATACCCTTCAAAGACTAGAGACTTGTCGATTCCATTAGTACAAGGCAACGATATTTTCCTAATATCACAATCATGTTCAAGTCACAAAGCATTGAGACGTACATCAAGTTGAAACCAAGGGATTCAACAAGCATCACTTTATCCATGTGTTGATCCTCCGAGATTGCAACTCTACCTAGACCCAATACCTTGCTTTTACCAAAGGTCAAGAATGTGATGTGACTCTTGTCCGATGGACGTAAGGTTGAGTCCATGAGAAGACTTCGATCACCAATCATATGATTAGTGCATCCACCGTCCATAATCCATTCTAAGCATGAGGTGTCATACCTCACAAGACAGTTAGGGGATAGGCTTCACCAAGAGCATTGTGAAGCATAAACATTTGACGGCAAGTGGATTATTGAAGCTTAAATCAAGATTAGGACTGATAGGATGAATGGCAAACAATTCAGGAACAAAATACATAGTGAGACCATTTGGGCATTTGATCTTGTGCCCTATAAGATGTTTTAGGTCCCCAAGAATATCATCGACGCCTTTGATTTTCGGCCGAGACCCTTTCCCAAAAGAAAGTTAATTCTTCTTAACCACCCACATCTTCGTGGGTGGCTTAGAAGCAATGAGTCTAAGTGCAGATCTCGAGAACTTCGCTTTGGAGCCCTAGCAAATAGCCTTGCAGGAGATGAATGATACTCATATGAATAAGGTAAAGTTCTTAGTTCTATGAACATAGCGGTTTGAAGACACACGCCATATTCATAAATTTGAGTATGGTTTCCCGCAAAACATTGGCGTTAGGGTGACTCTGTAAGTCCTCCTGTCTCAGATGAAGCCTTTGGACCATATGACGCCTTAGGTCTGGGTTTGTCTTCTTCCTGTGTGGTGTCATGATGACATTCACGGAAGATTCTCAAGACAGCTTTTGGGAACCCAGATCTTCTTCATAGGTGGTCCATTCCTGCAGCTTAGTACCAATATACCGCAAACACTTCACCATTCTGATTCTTGAACAGCTTATAGTTTGCATCAAAGGATTCATCAATGATAATAGGGTTAGCAATGTAAAGCAGATAAGGTGGATGGATCCACTGAAGGTCCCTTTGCAAAGAACCCATGTGGTTTTGGGATACCGTCAAAGCTTCCAAAGAGGAACCATCAACATTCATTTTCCTCTTGAACCCAACACCCTCTTCCTAGGGTTTCGGTTCAGAATCGCTTTTGAGGACATCGCAAAGTGTCCTGATGCCCTTCGCACTTTTATACATCCTGTTTCAAGCAATGTCTTCAACCTAGCATATTCATCAAGAATAGCAGTGGTATCCTCCGCAGAGGGGTTAGTTACCACATTAGTAGTTGAAGACAATGCAACAAAGTAGCAGCTTGAACATTCAGCAATGTAGGTAGCGATATCACGCCAAGACATTTTAGACATGGTGGTTCAAATCCATCCTGAGCGGAACTGATCTGTGAGCGTAAGTCGACTCATTCTCTATTTGAAGATCTTCATGAGCCGCCTCAATTTCTCAAGCTCTTGCTTCCTTTGAAGATAATCATAGGAGAGATTTTCATGAGTAGTTGAGAGCGCTTTCATGACGACTTTCAAGTTCTTGGTACTTAGCATGAAGATTTTTAATGTCACATCCCTAGAATTGCTTGACATTAGTTGCATTAAGGCATTCATGTCATCATGTTAATTTCCATGAAAATTGAAATGGGGATTTGTGAAACCTCGTAATCATTTTGGAAATGACCTAAATAAAATCGCTTCCAAAAGGTCCAAGAAAATGCTCATGTGGGCCTCCAAAATATTGACGAGGTTAACAATCTAACCAATATTTTAGGATCTCATAAGTATTTACTTTGGGCATTTGGAATTAATACATTAAATATTTGCCTTGGATATATATTATTATATATATATAATATTGTCCAAAATTGTGCCCTTTTGTTGAGGAGCTCGAATAATATAGCAAGCTCCTGCAAAATTGGCATAACTAAATAAATTAGTTTGGTATTTTAAATAAATCAAACAAATGTCTAAAAATAGAAAAGTGAACGAAATAGGTAAAAGCTCACTCGGCTTACTCCGGCGCTTAGCCCCTCAGGCTGGCCAAGATCTGCGGCCTGGCCTGCCCATGGCCAGCCCCTGCCCAGCCTCGGCCTCCCTCCCTCGTTGCCTTCCTCCCCGACAGGGGATGGGGTTCGACGCGCGCGGCTCCGGCCAAGGCCACGCCACCTCCCTTCCTGCCGCCTCGCCTCCCCTCGCCCTGACGGTCCCTGACCACGCCACGCGCCTGATCCTTCCCCACTCTCTCGCCCCTCCCTCGAGCTTCTCTCCTCTTCGCACCGAACGCCACCGAGAGCACCGCTGCAGCCTGCTGCCACCGCTTCTTCCTTGCCTCGCCGCGGCCAATAGCTCATCGCCGCCTGACCCTCCCGACCCACGCGACCCCAAACGCCTCGAACGCCGCCTCGCCTTTTCAACCTCGGCACCCGAGCCGCCCGGCCGATTCGGCGCCGCCAGACCTCCCGAGCTCACCGATCCCTCCGACCTCACGGTGAGCTCCTCTTCCTTTCCCTCATCCCTCCGTCCCCACGCGCTCTGTAGCCACCGGCCTGGGCACCGGCCGTCTGCCATGGCCGGGCGAGCCTGCGTCCCGAGCGCCTCGCTTAGCAGCTCCGACGCACTTCGCTGCCTCTAGGTGCTGCCAGCACCTCCGCCACTCCCTGCAACCACAACGCCAGCCGCTTTAGCCGAACTCCGCGCCGCCTGGCTCCACTCCGCGAACACCGCCGCCTGACCCCTGGCTAACCCCACCAGATCCTCAACAGATCCCCAGCCTCCTCAGAGGTCCCTTCCCGCCTTTTGGTGGCCGAATGGTTTATTGCACTTGCTCCCAAGCTCGACGTCAGCTGGCGCAAGGCGCCGGTGGCGATGACTTTGACCGGGTTTGACCACCCTGTCATCGACATGCGGGCCCCGCCTGCAACCACTCTAGTTAGGTTTAAAATTCAACCTAACTAACCCCTTGTTAGTATTAATTAACTAGGTTAGTTAGTTAGTCACCGACGGTGGCCCCACACGCCAGTTTGACCTGGACCGCGCCAGCTTGACTGCTGACGCCACATCGACGTCAGTCGACGCCATAATTAAGTTTCTAGATTTAATTTAGTTCAGCTAATTTCGTAAAATGTCCTAAACTTCTAAAAATCATATAAATTCAACCGTAACTCGGATGGAAATAATTTATATATGAAAATTGATCAGAAAATATGAAGAATCTGTTTATGCCATGATCATGCATGTTTGAGCAAGTTAACATCACTGAATAGGATGAATCATGATTAGGTAATCTTAGAAATAGTATTTTGAGTTGGAATTCAACCTTGTTTGAATTCCACTCCAACTAACTTGGATTACTATTGCATTAGGTAAATTCAGTACCTTAACCTGATCATGCATCATATATGTGCATTGCATTGATTGTGTTCTCTTGTTGCCGGTGTTTGTTCCTCCCGATAGACGTATGTACCGACGATGATTATTCGATGACACCGATGAAGAACTAATATCTTCGTAAGTGCTGTCAAGCAAAACCCCTTGTTCATTCCGATATAATCCCACTCTCTCGCCCTGCTCTATTTTATTGCATTAGGACAACAACGACTCATGTGTTACTTGCTGCAGTAGCTGAACCCTTGATCCTCTCTGATGACCTGTCATTCCACAAGAATTAGATGAAACCCACTAGCATGAGTAGGAGTTGCTTGAGCCATGTTGTGCCTACTCATTTATGCCTGTTTGTCATGCCTGCATCGCTTAGAGTTGAGTCGGGTCTGATTCATCGGGAATGAATTGGAATTGTTATGAACATGTCCTATTGTGTGTGAGCTAAGTGTGAACACGATTTGGTAAAGGTAGCGTGAGAGGCCATGTAGGAGTACATGGTGGGTTGTCTCATTGCAGCCGCCCTCGTGAACTGAGTTCGTGTTTGTGATCCATGAAACAGCTTACTACCACGCATTGGGATCCTTAATTGACCCTCTCGGCTTTTAACCACCCTTGTCCACATCCGGAGTTGCAAGTAGTTTCGTGCTTGTAGCATGTCAGCCGACGCAACGCTGACCTGGGGTGGGTTGTGTTAGGTAGGCACTGGGGTCGTGTACCGAAAGTGCCCGCTTGGTATCTCGAACCCCGCACACATCGCTCGGGGCTGTATGGGAAACCTCGCCGGACTCCTCATGGATGGAACCCGAATAGGCGATAAACCCGGACTAGGGACTTGAGTGTTTAGGTAGGCGTGGCCGACACCCACGCTGGGCTTCCGCTGAAGGTTGCCGAGTACATGTCGGTAAACGGCGGTAAGTGGTGAGAGCGCAGTGAAGAAGTACACCCCGCAGGTTTAATATGATCTATTCAATAGCCGTGTCCACGGAGAAGGACTTCGGTTGCCTATATCAGTTCATAGACAAGTGAAAGTGGATACTCTAAAATGCGCAAGATAAGCGTGAGTGCTATGGATGGCATGCTCTCAGAGGAAGACGGAGCGGGTCCATAGTGGTGTATTGCCATGGTGAATATGTGGACTGAGCGCCACTTCAAAAGAGTTACTTGCGTCGTAGTTCAGATAGCCACCGAGTCAAAGCTGGCTTGTCTGCGTCAAACTCCACCACCCCTTTTGATAATGATGCATATGTAGTTAGATCTGATAAGTCTTGCTGAGTACAATTGTACTCACGCTTGCCTATTCTATGTTTTTGCAGAGAGACGCGCCTCGCTAGTAGTTCCGCTTGACTTCGACGCTTAGCTTGTTACCTCAGCTACGATCTTGTGCCTCGCAGGTCTCTGTAGATAGTCGCTCCTCACCTTTTCCATTTATAGTTGTCTGATCGACATGTTTAGCTTCCGCTTGTGCTTTGACTTGTATGTCGAAAGTGTTGGGTCATGAGACCCATGTTTGTAATATCTCGCCTTCGGAGCCTAATGAATAATATTTTGAGTCGAGAGTTATGTTGTGATGCCATGTTGTATCTACGATATTGAGCATAATGTGTGTATGTTTGAAATGCTTGGTATGTGTGGGATCCGACAAACTAGTTGTTTATCCTTGGCAGCCTCTCATATGGGGAAATGTAGTCTCGGCTTCCGAGCGATAGTAGTCCGCTACAGCCCGTTCACCGGAGTCCGCTAGCCCAAAGACTACCGCTTGGACGCTTGATCGCCGGCATGTGATTCATTTCGCTCTTATGTCTGTTCCTTCGGGAAATGTCACGGTGATACTTGAGTCCTCGCTTAGCCTGCAAGCCCGGATACCGGAGTCCGTTAGCCCAAAGGCTACAGCCCAAGTTCATACGCTGATGACCGACATGCTCAAGTGTTTCATGTATGCCTCGTCCCCATAGGTTAGTGCCGCTTGGGTTCACGACTAGCCATGTCGCCGGTTCTTTCATATGGATGCTAGCACACTATCATATACGTGAGCCAAAAGACGAAACGGTCCCGGCCATGGTAAGGCGACATGTGGGAATACCGGCGTGAGGCCGCAAGTGATATGATGTGTTACATGCTAGATCGATGTGACCTGGGATCGGGTCCCGACAGCGCTGGTATCGAGCCCGATCGCTCAGAGGATTACCAAGCCAAACTGGTCGGGTTGTGTCTAGAAATGCTTTAGTTATGTAAGGGAATTGATTGTGAAGGAACGAAGGCTTTTTTACTCCTTATACCTCATGGCCTTCTCGATCCGAGTCATCCTCTTCTTCTACGGGTTTAAGAACTAGGCTTCTATCTATCTATCGTGATGACGTGTTACTAATCCATAGACCTTTAAGATTGTTGGTTTTAATCTCCACAGTTCCTACTACTCCGATGATAACCGTTGATCCGTAATCTTGTTATGATGTTGTTGGGTGGTTATGCCACCATTTTCTCGCAGGATGTCTCAAATCATTTTGAGCATTTACAGCCGCTATGCTGTCCGAGTCATCCTGTGTCTCTAAATAGTCCGATGCATTTGCAAATCCTTTCCTTCCGATTCCGATGTCCTTTCGGTCGATAAGCACACTAACCATGGTCGGGTGCTGCTGCTCGACATATATGTTGAACTATTATTATGACCCTGGTGTTTAGGAAGTCACCTAGCATGTAGTAATGCTTTTGTATCCCAAGGTGATGATTCTCGCCATCACTTTCGAGAGCATCCTGTGATGCCATTTAGTAGGTGTATTCTACTCGGGTTGTCAACCCGAGATTCACCCTACTTACCTCATGTGGTTAGTATTTGCTAGTTCCTTAGGATATTAGTAACCTTGCTATAGTCCTCAAGGTCCGTGGTATCTCCTTCTTCCAAATACCATGAACTAATTATGGCGTAGTTCTTTTGAGCCAAAGATCACAATAAGAGTGCTCTTGAGGAGTTCCCATTCTAATTGTGAATCGCCAATTCTACCTTTCTCGCATGGGTTATCCGAAGAAATGTTGAACTTGGCTCGACATACTAATCCATGCCCCCATAACTCGTAAAATTATATGTTCCTTTGAGTTGTTCTCTTAGATGCCTTCTGACCTTCATCTATCAATTGATAGCCAAGGGTATGTGTGCATTTGTGTTCATCGATGCATTTTGTCCTTGTGGTCCGCTGCCATTCTATTCCGAATGACTAGGAGAAACAAACTCCAAAGACCTCATCCATTTCTAGGATTGGGTCAAAGTAGTTGTATCCCGCAGATCAAATGCCAATTCAGCTTCCTCGTTTCTACCTGAAGTATTGCCATCTTTATGTCAAGAGTGTCATGGGAATTGCACAACCTCCTAGGAATTCTTGATGCAGCGATATTTTCATCATCATTGTTCATTTCGTTCCTGTTAATGCAACCGAAAGCCGACAAGTGAATTGTGATGTGTGAAATCAATACCCCGAGCAACTTGTTGCTTGGTAGTGAATGGACAATATTCTCATTTTTAGCGTGTTGGTTATTAAACCATCATCCTAAGGTTGATCGTGCTACCTAGTCCTTAATTCGTGCGCACTTCGATTGATGAGTTAGGATTGTGTCGAGTCCTCACTCATTTGATCATTTCGCCTTGCCCTGAAAAGCAAGATTGTTCTCGAGCTTAGTAACATACCGTGGTTCGTGACTTTCCAAATCTCTTCTTGGAAGTGTTACCAGGTTGTGCCCGACTGTTATGTTGAGCTCGTGATCAAGTTGGTTCCTATGGACCACCCTTTCTCCAAGAATCGGTTGATATTCCCGAGCTAGTTGGTTGCTAGACAATAACTTGGAGAGTTGGAAGATAAAAGCTTGCCTAACCTAGTTCGATCCAAAGGGATATTCTTGTAGTGTGTGTTGAAGAAAGATGATATCTTCATCAATTGGTCCCCGAGATCGCTTGTTGGACCTATCGTCCTACCAATTCTTTGACTTGAGTATGGGCCATTGTCAAGTCAAATCGAACCAACGATATTCGTAATGTTGTCTTACTCGTGGTTGATCTTTCGAGCATACACCATTACCTCTTTTGGTCCGACCAATACTATCACGTGTTCACATGATGGTGGAAGTCCGGATATGGAAATTCATGAGTTGTCTGGAGCCCTCAAGAGCATTTTGTCTCCCCATGAGTCATGTGGAACACCAACGTAGTATTGGAAACTTGTGTAAGCATTTCTTCGTGTTTCGCTCATGAAGCATATGTTTGATGAAAGTAGTAACTTCCTAGTTCATGTGCATCTGGGTGCCGCCATGAATTTGAGAAAGGTTTGTTTTGCTTCCGTGGAATCATCCCAAGTCACCATGCACGCATAAGTATTCTATGGTTTGATAGACTCGATCATCTTCATCCCATATGTATCCCTAGCACACCAAGCCACCGATTGATTTGTTCAAGGAAGTAAGTTCTTCTAAGAGCATGCCTTATGCAAGGACTTCAATACCTCGACCATGGTTCCCCACCGAACTCGGTAGTGCTTTATTATAAGACTACCATGTGGTCATGCTTGTCTAGGACAACGTGTCACATGTTTGTAGCGGAACCAGCTCATATTTTGGAGCTTGCTACCTTAGTTCACTTCCCGAGATTCTCGCAACGCCATCTCACAAATTATGTTGCAACCTTCCTTTCGACATGCTAAGTCTGAATATCCTAACACCAACCAGATCTGAATCTCGCAGATATGATGGTTGGAACATTCAATAGTTGCATTTCGCTCCCAGCTTGCACCATTCCCTTGTGCTATCTCGCTATAGACTGTCTTCTTAGCCATTCTTGTCCAGGTTTATTCAAGTGGACTTACCATGGGTTCCCCCACCCTCGATGATAAGCAAAATCATCCATTGCGTTGTCTTCAACAAGGTAGTCCACATCATCCATTCTAGTCCGTATACCATTCCTTGCACTCCACCGTTGATCGCTTGTGATTGCCTTTGGCTGGTACAAAGAAGTTCCAATGATCTATGAATCAAAAGTAATTTTTTGCCACTTAAGGAATAGTTCTTGCGCCACCTTTCTCGAGGTGTCCTCTACGGATCATGGTGAATATTTCGCCACCATGATACCATCCACCACCTTCCTAAAGCGGAATTGTTGCCACTAATCAAACCTCGTTGTTGTTCTTCCATTCCTCTCGATGCATTTTGTGTCTCAACTCGAGATGTGTCACCATTTCAGTCCGTGAGTCGATCATGTTACCTGATCTTTATTAAGATCGAATCATGTAGGGTTTTCCTTTCTTTCGTTGTCGTGTCAAGTGAAGATCTCAAGACATCAAGATCAAGAAGATGGAGGAACCAACATCTTCGAGAAGGCAATTGATCATGAAGATTGTGATAGTCTACCTCCTTTTTCCCCTTACTCACGCTTGAATCTCGGCTAGATTCTTGTTTAGTGGGGTGAGTTGTCACATCCCTAGAATTGCTTGACATTAGTTGCATTAAGGCATTCATGTCATCATGTTAATTTCCATGAAAATTGAAATGGGGATTTGTGAAACCTCGTAATCATTTTGAAATGACCTAAATAAAATCGCCCAAAAGGTCCAAGAAAATGCTCATGTGGCCTCTCCAAAATATTGGACAGGTTAACAATCTAACCAATATTTTAGGATCTCATAAGTATTTACTTTGGGCATTTGGAATTAATACATTAAATATTTGCCTTGGATATATATTATTATATATATATAATATTGTCCAAAATTGTGCCTTTTGTTGAGGAGCCTCGAATAATATAGCAAGCTCCAAAATTGGCATAACTAAATAAATTAGTTTGGTATTTTAAATAAATCAAACAAATGTCGAAAAATAGAAAAGTGAACGAAATAGGTAAAGCCTTACTGGCTTACTCCGGCGCTTAGCCCCTCAGGGCTCCAAGACTGCTGCCTGGCGCCCAGCGGCCAGCCTGCCCAGCCTGGCCCCTCCCCGTCGCCTTCCTCCCCGACAGGGGATGGGCGTTCGACGCCAGGCCTCCGCCAGCCACGCCACCTCCCTTCCGCTGCCTGCCTCCTCGCCTCGACGGTCCCGCGACGCCACGCGCCTGATCCTTCCCCACTCTCTCTCCCTCCTCGAGCTCTCTCCTCTTCGACCGAACGCCACCGAGAGCACTGCCAGCCAGGCCACCGCCTTCCTTGCCTCACCGCGGCCTAATAGCTCCGCCCGCCTGACCTCCACACCCACGCGACCCCAAACGCCTCGAACGCCGACCTCGCCGTTTTCAACCTCGGCACCAGCCGCCCGGCCGATTCGGCCGCCAGACCTCCCCGAGCTCACCGATCCCTCCCACCCCGCTGTGAGCTCTTCCTTTCTCATCCTCCGCCCCACGCTCCAGAGCTACCGCCTGGCACCAAGCCGCGCTCGCCATGGCCGGGCGAAGCCTGCGCCTCGAAGCGCCTCGCCGCTTAGCAGCTCCGACGCACTGCTGCCCTCTAGGTGCTGCTAGCACCTCCGCCACTCTCACGAACCACAACGCCGCGCTTTAGCCGAACTCCGGCGCCTGGCTCCACTCGCAACACTGCCGCCTGACCTGGCTAACCCCACCAGATCCTCAAGATCCCCCTCCTCAGAGGTCCCTTCCGCCTTTTGGTGGCCGGAATGGCCTATTGCACTTGTTCCTGCTCGACGTCAGCTGGCGCTAAGCCGGATGGCGATTTTGACCGGGTTTGACCACCCTGTCATCGACATGCGGCCCCCTGCCAACCACTCTAGTTAGGTTTAAAATCAACCTAACTAACCCCTGCTAGTATTAATTAACTAGGTTAGTTGTTAGTCACCGACGGGCCCCACACGCCAGTTTGACCTGGACCGCCTCAGCTTGACGCCGACGTCCACTCGACGTCAGTCGACGCCATAATTAAGTTTCTAGATTTAATTTAGTTCAGTTAATTTTAAAATGTCCTAAACTTCTAAAAATCATATAAATTCAACCGTAATCTGATGGAAATAATTTATATATGAAAATTGATCAGAAAATATGAAGAATCTGTTTATGCCATGATCATGCATGTTTGAGCAAGTTAACATCACTGAATAGGATGAATCATGATTAGGTAATCTTAGAATAGTATTTTGAGTTGGAATTCAACCTTGTTTGAATTCCACTCCAACTAACTTGGATTACTATTGCATTAGGTAAATTCAGTACTTAACCTGATCATGCATCATATATGTGCATTGCATTGATTGTGTTCTCTTGTTGCCGTGTTTGTTCCTCCCGATAGACGATGTACCGACGATGATTATTCGATGACACCGATGAAGAACTAATATCTTCGTATGCTGTGCAAGCAAAACCCCTTGTTCATTCCGATATAATCCCACTCTCTCGCCCTGCTCTATTTTATTGCATTAGGACAACAACGACTCATGTGTTACTTGTCGTAGCTGAACCCCTTGATCCTCTCGGATGACCTGTCATTCCACAAGAATTAGATGAAACCCACTAGCATGAGTAGGAGTTGCTTGAGCCATGTTGTGCCTACTCATTTATGCCTGTTGTCATGCCCTGCTCGCTTAGAGTTGAGTCGGTCTGATTCATCGGGAATGAATTGGAATTGTTATGAACATGTCCTATTGTGTGGAGCTAAGTGTGAACACGATTTGGTAAAGGTAGGTGAGAGGCCATGTAGGAGTACATGGTGGGTTGTCTCATTGCAGCCGCCCTCAGAACTGAGTTCGTGTTTGTGATCCATGAAACAGCTACTACCACGCATTGGGATCCTTAATTGACCCTCTCCTTTTAACCACCCTTGTCCACAATCCGGAGTTGCAAGTAGTTTCCGCTGTAGCATGTCAGTCGACGCAACGCTGACCTGGGGTGGGTTGTGTTGGTAGGCACCGTGGTCTGTACCGAAAGGCCCGCTTGGTATCTCGAACCCCGCACACATCGCTCGGGCTGTATGGGAAACCTCGGCCGACTCTCGGATGGAACCCGAATAGGCGAAACCCGGACTAGGGACTTGAGTGTTTAGGTAGGCGGCCGACACCCACGCTGGCTTCTTGAAGGTTGCCGAGTACATGTCGGTAAACGGCGGTAAGTGGTGAGAGCGGGTGAAGAAGTACACCCGCAGGTTTAATATGATCTATTCGAATAGCCTGTCCACGGAGAAGGACTTCGGGTTGCCTATATCAGTTCATAGACAAGTGAAAGTGGATACTCTAAAATGCCAAGATAAGCGTGAGTGCTATGGATGGCGCTCAGAGGAAGACGGAGCGGGTCCATAGTGGTGTATTGCCATGGTGAATATGTGGACTCGTGCGCCACTTCAAAAGAGTTACTTGGGTCGAGTTCAGATAGCCACCGAGTCAAAGTTGGCTTGCACAAACTCCACCACCCCTTTTGATAATGATGCATATGTAGTTAGATCTCGATAAGTCTTGCTGAGTACAATTGTACTCACGCTTGCCTATTCTATGTTTTTTAGAGAGACGTGGCCTCGCTTAGTAGTTCCGCTTTGACTTCGACGCTTAGCTTGTTACCTCACCACGATCTTGTGCCTCCAGGTCTCGGTAGATAGTCGCCTCACTTTTCCATTTATAGTTGTCCGATCGACATGTTTAGCTTCCGCTTGTCTTTGACTTGTATGTTTCGAGTTGGGTCATGAGACCCATGTTTGTAATATCTCGCCTTCGAGCCTAATGAATAATATTTTGAGTCGAGAGTTATGTTGTGATGCCATGTTGTATCTACGATATTGAGCATAATGTGTGTATGTTTGAAATGCTTGGTATGTGGGATCCGACAAACTAGTTGTTTATCCTTGGCAGCCTCTCATATGGGGAAATGTAGTCTCGCTTCCGAGCGATAGTAGTCCGCTACACGGTTCACCGGAGTCCTGCTAGCCCAAAGACTACGCTTGGACGCTGACTGGCCGGCATGTGATTCATTTCGCCTTATGTCTGTTCCTTCGGGAAATGTCACGCCGGTGATACTTGAGTCCTGCCTAGCCTGCACAGCCGGGATACCGGAGTCCTTAGCCCAAAGGTTACAGCCCAAGTTCATACGTTGATGACCGATATGCTCAAGTGTTTCATGTATGCCTGTCCCCATAGGTTAGTGCCGCTTGGTTCACGATAGCCATGTCGGCCCGGTTCTTCTCATATGGATGCTAGCGACACTATCATATACGTGAGCCAAAAGACGAAACGGTCCCGGCCATGGTAAGGCGACACCTGGGAATACCGGCGTGAGGTCAAAGTGATATGATGTGTTACATGCTAGATCGATGTGACCTGATCGGGTCCCACATTTAATGTCTTCAACTAAGGACTTGAACATGTCATTTCCACGCCCAAGGTCATCGCTTGTTCAACAGTTTTTGAGTATGTTCCATAGCTCTTGTTGTTCGGTTGCAATTTTAGCAAGTGTTTTGTAGCTGGGTTTGGATTCACAATCGGAGTCATCTTCACTTGATGTTTGAAAGTAAGCATCACATGATTTTACCTTGGCACCCCGTGCCATGAAGCAAGAGGTGGGAGCAGGGTCGCCCTGTTCATTCGCCACAGGTGGAAGTCATTGTCTTCAAGGTTGAAGATGGACTTGGCAACATAGGTTGTGGCTAGAGC
>JAHIAM010008120.1:0-11121 GCA_021605205.1 Aegilops longissima | reverse complement strand
CCTTATTACGACCAGTATGTGCACTATATGGGAAGGGCTTCAGATTTTATGAAAAACGCCTCGCGACAGGTCGGACCCACCAGCTATATCTTCGCACGCAAGGAAGTGCCTCCTTATTACGCACCAAAAATGAATACCCCTGCTAGCTGGGACCCACCATAGTGGGTGGCTGACTTAGGGCCTACTAAGTTGATGAGGACGGAGGGCTTTGTAAACTTAGTCAATATGAATGATTCTAGCTCCAAGGACTGACGATGTCCATCCAACGACCATAGTGCTTCTTCAACCTCTCGTCTTCTTGCTCCAACGCCCAAAGCAGCCGGTCGTGCTGCAGGTTCCGCTTCTCGTGGTCGGGCCAGATGCCGCTGAGGCCTCACCGCCCCTACTACTCCCACCGCTGGCCCAGGTATCCTCTACTCACCCACACCCTCGTTATTCTCAATGGCGACGACCTCACACCGCAGCCAACCAAGAACCTCAGATTCTCTCTCGATGGGCATCCACGCGCTCTTTCCCCGCTCCGTCGCCCCTTCCTAGGCTTGTCATCCCACCGCTTTGGTGCTCTCGCGAGGCGTGGTCAATGTGGTCAACGACCGATTTCCATCAAGAGTATCAGACGTGGAGAGGCTCGACACTGGGTCCACGGCCACAGCCCAGTTTTTTGTGATTTGCCAAGTAAGTCGCTTTGTCGCCTGTGCTGCAAATCTTTCAAGACAAGGAGAGCTTCATTCTGCGGCCGAGAAAATGGCCTATCAAGAATGAGAAATGGGCTGTACATTTTAAAACACATCAAACCGCAATTAGTTTCAAATATCTTTTTTTCATTTCGAGATTTTAAATTACATTAATTTTATGCGGAGAATTTTTTGATTTTATATTGATATACATTTATTTTTAAAATCAGTTTGAATGTGAGTCAAATTTCGGATTAAAACAGTTCGACAGACCAAATATGCAAAATTTCGATAATTTTTAACCGTGACCACAATATGGGTTGTAATGCTAACAAAAAGAATATGGGCTCCAAAAAACCTTAAGAATTAGCAAATGGGCTGTAAATTATTAGAAATAATGGCGATGGGTTGTATGTTGTTTTCCACGATTTGAGGCTTTCCTAAAAAGGTTGACGACAAGCAAAGGATCGTTGGATGTCCATCGAACGGCCGCCGTGCTTCTTCAATCTTCGCTTTCCTCGCCCAATGGCCAAACAAGCGCCAGGGACTGCTCGCTTCCTCCTCCTCAGGGTCGGCAGGCTGCCAAGCAGCCTCACCGCCCACCGATTCCCATTGCTGGCTCGTGTTATTCTCCGCGACGGCAGACGAACCAAAACCTCAGACAACATACTCCTCCGCTGGAAACAATCGCCGAAGTCTTCCCGCCTCCGCGTCTCCTTCCTAGGCCTCGCGCCGCCCACCGCCTCGGTGTTCGGCGCGACTCGGTCAACGTGGTCAACGACCGCATGCATCCGGCGGATCAGACGCGGAGAGGCCGATACTGGGTCCACGGCCGCACGCAAGGAAATGCCTCCTTATTAGGCGCAAAATAATGATTCCTCCACCGACATCGTGGACCCACCGAAAGGGCCTCAGATTTCGTGAAAAAGTCGCATGCACACGACAACAACCCATCACTATATCTTCGCACGCAAGGAAGTGCCTCCTTATTATGCACAAAAAATGAATACCCCCGTTAGGTGGGACCCAAAGATAGTGGCAGGCTGACTTGGGGCCTACTTTGTTGATGGGGACGGAGGGCTTTGTCAACTTAGTCAATATGCACGATTCTACTCCGGACCTACGATGTCCATCCAACGGTCGAGGTCTTCAACCTCTAGTCTTTTGCTCCAGCCAAACCAGCGCCGGTCGTCCCTGCTCCGCCTCCCGGGCCCTGGGCGGTGGAGGCCTCATCGCCTACTACTCCAACCGCCCTGTGCAACCTCTCTCACCCACACCCCCGTTATTCTCCGGGCAGCCTCACACCGCAAAACCAGTTGAACCTCATACTCTTTCCGCTGGGCATCCACCGCCGTTTTCCCCGGGCCCGCCGCCCCTTCCTAGGCTCGCCATCGCCCACCGCCTGGTGCTCTCGGCGGCATGGTCAAATGGTCAAGGAACGGCTTCCATGGACAGGATGGGGAGAGGTCGATACCGGGTCCACGGCCGAAAGGAAGTCCATTACGGCAAAATAATTATTCTCCACCGCATCGGGACCCACCGGACGGGCCACCGATTTCAAAAAAGTTTGCCCTCGAGGGGACCCACTAGCTACATTTCGCACGCGGAAGGCGCCCGCAAAAAAACGATTCGCCGCGACCCGCCATACATCTTCGCAGTAAGGAAGTTCCGCCGGGACCCACCTGGTCGGGCACGAAGCTTTGTTTTCGGTCGCAACGTAAGCAAGAATACTAGTGGAGAGGCGCCGCAAGTCGAGTAGAGGCGCCGACGCGTCGTAGTAGAGGCGCGACGTAGCATGCACACGCACGCAGCCGCCGGTGCAAGAAAGAAAATACGCCACGTATGTTACAACGGGCGGGTCTCAACCCTACGCGAATACGACGCCGGGCTCGTACATGGCTGGGCAACGGAGAAACAATGTCGCTGCCGTTTCATGGGGAGGCAACAAATGCGCCGTGGTTCATGGGGAGGCAACGGAAGCGCGTTTCATCGGGAGGCAACGGAACGCGGGGAGCCAACCGTTGGGTCGGAACGGGCGGGTCGGTTCATCGGAGGGCTTGGACGGAACAAGCGGGAACGAGGCTCGCATACCGACAACGGAGGAAATGGACCCACGAATGGGGTCCCGGCGAGGGGTCCCGATACCGCAAAAAGAGGAAACCGACCCCCACGGCCAAACGGGGTCCTTTGATCGGGGTGGTGTACCACAAAAGAAAAACTACTACGGCAAACGGGGTCCTTTGATCGGGAGGGTGGGGCATCGAAAAAGGACTAAAAGACTTGTGTTGGAGCGCCACCAAAAACGGGGTCCCGCTTCATTGGGAGGGTGGGTACCGCAGCGGACTCCACGGATACGCTCATCTCCACCATCGATCCCCACCCCACGGGCCACGCCGACCCCTCCCCTCCACGGGCCCCCTCATCCATCCACCGCCGACTACTCCACCGCCACGCTCAACCAACCCTCCACGGCACCCCCCCGCTACTATTCATCCAGCCTCCACACCACGGGTCCGCTCAACCTCCCTCCACCGCTCATTCATCCAGCCTCCACCACACCACGGGTCCTGTTTCATCCAGAGGCAACCCACCCCACGCTCATCCAACCCCCCTTAACACTCACTGCTCATCCCGGGTAGCATCGATCGGTTGCCAAGAAGAGGGCGAATCGACGACGGGTTTTAATGCCATCGATCGATCGCCGGGTTCAAGAACGCAGCCGCAGGAAATTCTCGGGTTCCGGAGCCCAACGTGGTTCCCGGGAGCTAACGCCGGGACACGGAACGGGTGAGAACGCATCGCCCCCCGCCTCCCACCGGAACGGAACTTTCCCAAATTTTCTCACCTCCTTTAACCAATTTTTTCCGCATACGGCCCAAAGAATGTCATGAACCGCCGCCCGCCCAGACGAAAAGCCCATTTTCGATTTTTTGTCATAGAAGTAGGATCCCACCACATCTATGATGATACCGGTTTTGTCACAATAATCGCCATAGGTGTCATATGTATGACAGAAAAAAATTTCTTCGCCCAAAATGTCACGGATGTTTTTTTTGTGTCATCCACAAAACTCAAAAAGCTCTGAAGATCCTAGTATAATAAAGCAAATTAAATTATTGCAAAAAATTCATATTTTGTTTTTGCATTGTAGCTACTGTAATATAACTTTCCATGGCTTAATCCAATCGATAGAAATCGATAGTTTCATCAAAACAAGCAAACTATATCAAAAAGAATCTGTCTTAAACAGGACAGTCTTAATCGAACATTCACCATTCCTCCGTACTCCAAAAATTTGAAATAATTAGTAAAATAAAAATTTGTATAGAAAGACAGTGAAATAGTTTCAGAACCATTCGAGCCCAAAAAAAATGTAAAATCACGACTACAGCCAAAGTTTATGTTTTGCATCGCACAAACCAACAAGCAATGTAAACATCCTAAAGGCAAATCTGGCACATTATTTTTATAATACAATGGAATTGTAAAGGGGATAATTTTTTGAAAAGTTTTGTTATCAATATTCAAAAGTTTTCCGTGAGAAACAAAGTTCAAGGAGCCCCCCACTTCAACAATGGTTGTCTCTCTCACTTTCATTTTCCTTTTGAAAGTTTTGGGTTCCCTTTATTTTTTTGTTTTTAAACTATATAAAAACAACAAAATAAATGACTTCTAAAACTTCCGGTTGTTCCCCGGCAGCGCTTTTTTAAAGCCATTAAGCTAGGCATATAGTGCTCAAGTAATGGATCCACCCGATCCCAAGGTATATCAAAGCCAATTTTAATTAACAATGATTTGTGATTTAGTAGTGAGCACAAAGTAACATATTCATGAAAAATAAAGTCTAACTCTTCCTATGCATCGGCATGTCATAAAAGAACAATTCATGCACACATAGTAAAGCCAATACAAAATAAGGCTTGCAATTTTATCGTGGGAAACATAGAGAGGTGGAGATATAGTTCTCTCATAATAATTGCAAGTAGGAGCAGCAAGCAATGCATATTATATCTATCAAAATCATTGTTATAGTAAAACGAACCCATCAATATAATCCTTAATAAGGGCAAACTGAAAGTGTAGTGGAGAATTCAAAAGATAATAGGACTATCATGGGTAATAGCAAAATTTCATGTTTAAATAAGGAACTATAGCAAGTCATCTCCATAAGCATAATTCATATTGGCATCTTGGCCACAAGCATAGCAAGCAAATCAAAAAGGATATTTCAAAAGAATCAACGGATCATAACAATCATTATAGCAATCATCCCAAGAAGCACGAAGGAATTAAAAATGTATGAGTTGAAGAGTTACCTCATTAGAAGGTGGTCACGGTGATCAATCCGCCTTTTCCTCCTTTTGTTCTTCGCCCCTCTCCTCATCTTTTTCATCCAATGAGCTCACAAGTCATTAATTTCTTCTTCCATAGACTCCTGAAAATATTAGTCTCTTTTGACAGCGGAGACTCTCTCAATAAAATCATCAATATCGAATGAATTCATAATTTCATAGCAATATTTAAGTATAAAAAATTTAGGTCTATAAACTAATCATCAAAATCTTCAAACTCAAACAAAGATTCAATTTCATAAGCACCCATAAAAGCAAAATTTTCTATTTGTTCCACATCATAGTAATCATATATACATTAGCATAAAAGCCAAGGTTTTTATCATTAAATTTGCATGAAAAGGAAGGTGTGGAGCCTTCATCCTAGAGCAACAAGTATAATCATATCTCAAGCATAGTTGCCTAGCATACAATACAACATATAAATTTGATCCCATAATAGTTTCCTTTTTGAGTCAAGCGATAATCCCTAAAGTATTCACGTTGATCCAACGGTTCCCATTACAAAGTTGAATGGGGTTTTTGATTATCAAAGTAGTACATAATATCTTTCACATAATGAGCATCCAGGGTTTTAGGAGGTTCCCATCTCCATGAGTAAAGTAAACCTATTTTTTGGTATTTCGTGTTCCATATCCATAACTAAAGATAGAGAACAACTTAACAGCAAATAAAATACTTAGTGATAAAGCAAAAAGCACACACGGAATATTCACCCCACCTATAACTCCCAACGGCGTTTAAAAAGGTCTTGATAACCCACAAGTATAGGGGATCAATTGTAGCCTCTTTTCGATAAGTAAGAGTGTCGAACCCAACGAGGAGCTAAAGGTAGACCAAATATTCCTCAAGTTCTATCGACCACCACAATTCTATGCATTAACGCTCGCTTACCTAGAACAAGTAAACTAGAAGTACTTTGTAGGTGTTTTGGATAGGTTTGCAAGAAATAAAGAGGGCGAAATAAAAAGGGGCTGTTTAGAAAAGAACAACTAAGTTAGTTTTAGAGAGAGCTTTTGTCACGAGAAAGTTATTTGTCCCTAGGCAATCGATAACTAGACCGGTAATCATTATTGCAATTTTATTTGGGAGAGGTAAGCTAACATACTTTCTTCTTGGATCAATGCACTTATGATTGGAACTCGCAAGCATCCAAACTACTAAAATCATTAAGGTAAAACCCACCATAGCATTAAAGTATAAGTCCCTTTATTCCCATAACCATGACCCACTTATCCGTGTTTTATTTCACACCACAACGCAGCAAATAAGCAAACCATGAATGTATTGCAACAACCTACGCGAATCCCCCTATGGACACGGAGAGCACCATAGGACACACCAAAATAAACATGGAACTCAAACCAATCACGATCATCAATTAACCCATAGGAAAAACGAATCTACTCAAACATCATAGGATAGCCATACATCATTGGGAAATAATATATAGCGTTGAGCACCATGTTTAAGTAGAGATTAAACGGGCAAAAGAGGAGCACCCGCAATAGGGGGTAAGAGTTGGTGATGAATGAAGTTGTTGGGTAGATTGTTGGGAAGATGATGGCCCGGGGGTTCCGGCCACCGGGGAGAGGGAGAGAGCCCTTCTTCTTTTCCTTTACCCTCCCTAGATGGAGAAGGGTTTCTCCGGGTCCTTGGTCTCCATGGAGGGGGGCAGAGTCCGAGATTGGATCTGCCTCCGCCTCTCTGCTTCGCCTCGATTCCCCTTTCACCGCTTAAATTCTGAGATCCGGAATTGATTGGGCTGAATTTTGATACGATTCTATTCGGATATTAGCTTTTTGGGCGAAAGAAGGGCACCAACTGTTTGGAGTGGCCAGAGGGCCAGGGCCGATCACCGGGCGCGCCTACCTCATGGCCCCTGCATCGGAACGCTGATCCTTCCCCAAAAATCCATATATTCCAAAAAATCTCCGCTGGTTTTATCCTGCTGACCCTTTGATATGGATTTTTTAAAAACAAAAAACATGCAACAAACAGAACCACATCGGGCACGATTCAATATGTTAGTCCAAAAAATAGTATAAAAAGTTGCCAAAAGTATGTAAAAGTTGTAGAATATTGGCATGGAACAATAAAAAATTATAGATACAACAGCTACGATCAATGGGCCATAAGGGGATGAGTTTAAACCCAATTTTTGGAGGATCTCAAGAACCGAGAGAGGGTAACCGGCCGGGATGGTATTGGGTGACTTTAAATGACTTGAGCGATAAAAAATAATGCTAACATCAATAGGAGGATGATGGGCAAGTTTCAGATTTTGTGGATGATGATGAGCTCAAGGAGATGTACATGCATGACCGGAGGTAAGTGGTCTGAGGGGATGCACCGACCTTGATGAAAATAGATAGGTGCTCACCACGAGATTGGGAGCTCGAAACCGAGAATACCGCCGCACTTGGGGTTTCGGATCATGGCCTTCCCCGCGAGTGTTGGGTTCAGCCCTAAACCGATTCAGGTTCAAGAAGTTCAGACCGTTGATGGCTTCGAGGAGGGCATCAAGCATGGGTATGCGATCCCATAATGTGGATCCATATGAGGTGGAACATTATTGCAAACCGCTGGTCACTTGCGGCCCGGGTTAGCAAAACGGACAACGTTAAGCTGCCGGGCGGCGCGATGGGTGATACATAGATTGACTGGATAGGAGAGTAGAACCTAGAGCATCATTAGATATGGCTTCCGCAATTTTGAAGCACCCTGCGGGATTGGCTCTAGAGCACCATCTATCAAGAAAGATCTCGGATGAAATGGCTTAAGGAGGGGATGCCAACACCAAACTGTTTCAAGAGGTGGCAATGGACGCCGATCTTTATCACCCACGCCAAGAAGGATGGGTTTAATCATGGATCAAGAGCTCAAGGAGAAGGCTTTTTGAGAATGAGAGATTGATTGAGCCAACCGCTAGAGAGCACTTGGTGGATTTGCAATATTTGGGCAAACAACCACGGACCTAGTGAACTGGAGATCATGATTATGGAAGAGGAGGTTTGTAGTATTTAAGGAGTTGCCTCCGGATCGAGCGCCTGCACGGATGGGACATTGCCGCCACCAAAAAAGGTGGCCCATAATAAAGAACAATGTCACGAAAAGTATGACCAAGTCACGGGTGATGGAAGGGCACGGTCAACAAGGTACATTGTGCTTATACCTAAGAAACCGGGAACGAGGAAATAGGAGACTATTCCTATTAGCCTTACTCATAGCATACCAAATTTGTTTCTAAGGCCCTTAATAGAATGAGGAAGCAGATGCATGACATTGTTGATACAAACCAATTGGCATTTATCAAAGGAAGACACTTACATGACAATTTCTCAAGCAAGGGCTAGGAAATTACATGCTAGAGAGTGTTATTGTTCCTAAAGTTGATATTTCAAGAGATTTTGATTCCTTGTCTTGACCCTTTCTATTTGATGTCATGGAGGCTAAAGGGTTCCCCCGGGATGCGGGTGACATTGCACTCCAAACGGCCAGACAAAGATCATTGTTAATGGAGTTCCAGAAAGAGTTTTGGACATGCTTGTGGGCTTAGGCAAGGGGACCCAATCTCCCGCCGCTATTCATCATAGCCATGGATGTGTTGACGGCCATTGTCAAAGAAAACCGGGGGGAGTGCTTAGTTTGACACCGGGATTTCGCCATGCAAAGGTTTGTCGGAAATGTTGCATGGAAAACAAAAAATTTCTGCCCACACACAATGATCTATCCTCGAGATGCATAGCAACGAGGGGGGAGTCACGATCCTCATAGACCATAAGGTAAGGCTTAACAACGCAGCTTGATGTAGTCAACCTTCGCCCAACCGACGAAAACGAACACCTCCGCCTGCACACGCTCAACTCCGGGACGCCCTTCGCCTTATTGATCCAAAGCAAGACGGCGAGGTAGTAGATTAGTTTCGCAGCACAATGGCGCAGGATGGTGATGGTGAAGTGATCGCGGGGTTCGCCACACTACAAAATATGACCCTTGTAAACGGTGGAGGGGCCAATGCTAGAAATTGTCCGTGTTAGGCCCCCTTCCACATATATATAGGTGGGAGGAGGAGGAGAGCCAAAGGAGGTGCCCAAGTAGGAGGAATCCCACTTGGGGTCCCTCCGCCCCCCTCTTTTTATTTGGAGGGAAAGGGGGAGGGTGGGGCCCCGCTTTCCTTTCTCCCATGAGAGGGAAAGGCAAGAGGGCTAGCCCTCCCCTTCCTTCCCTAGGGCTGGCCAAAAAGAAGCACCAGCCCCTCGGGCTGGTTTGTCCCTCCTTGGGCCCATAAGGCCCATAACTTGTCGGGTCCCTTAACCTTCCGATGACCCGATTCTTCCTGGACCCCAAACACTGTGTCCAAATAACATTGTCATATATATAAATTTACCTCTCACCATTTCAGACTCCCATGTCCGGTTCTCATCCGGACTTCAACAACATTCGTCACCAAAACATATAACCATATAACACTATATCCAACAACGGCGCAGATCTACGGGTTCGAAACTATGTAGACATGACCGAGACACCTCTCCGCTAATAACCAAAGTGGAACCCGGATGCCCATATTGGCCCTACATATTCGATGAATATCTTTATTGGTCGAACTGCTATGACAACATACGTAATTCTTTGTCCATCGGATGTTACTTGCCCGAGATTCGATCGCGTATCTTCATACCTAGTTCAATATTGTTACCGCAAGTCTCTTTACTCGCTCCGTAATACATCACCTCGTGACTAACTCCTTAGTCATTTGCTTGCAAGCTTATGATGTTTACCAGAGGGCCCAAAGATACACCTGAGTGACAAATCCTAATCTTGATCTATGCCAACTCAACAAACACCTTCGGAGATACCTGTAGAGCATCTTTATGATCACCCAGCACGCTTTTGACATTTGATAGCACACAAGGTATTCCTCCGTATTCGGAGTTGCATAATCTCATAGTCAAGGAATATGTATTTGACATGAAGAAAGCAATAGCAATAAAATGAACAATCATTATGCTGTTAACGGATGGGTTCTTGTCCATCACATCATTCTCCTAATGATGTGATCCCGTTATCAAATGACAACGATGTCTATGGTTAGTGATACGCTCCAACGATCTACTTTTCCTAACGCTTTCCTCTTGTTTTGGACTCTAATTTGCATGATTTGAATGAAATCGACGTTTCGATTTAATCGTGACACTAATCATGCACGAAATGTGTACGATCAAGATCAAGGACTCACGGAAGATATCACAACACAACTCTACAAATAAAATAAGTCATACAAGCATCATAACAAGCCAGGCCTCGAGGGCTCGAATACAAGTGCTCGATCATAGACGAAGTCACGGAAGCAACAATATCCGAGTACGTACATAAGTTAAACAAGTTGCCATAAGATGGCTAGACAAACCGATACAGACGAAAGAGGAGTAGGCCTCCCCGGGATCCTCCTGTTACTTCCCGGTCGCCGCTGGGCTGCACGTAGTAGTAGGCACCTCGAGTAGTAGTCATCATAGGCGGTATGCCTGCCCGGCTCCATCGCTGTTGCGCAATCGAGTAGAGGTAGGGGGAAAAGGGGAACAAGGCAACCGTGAGTACTCATCCAAAGTACTGCAAGCAAGGAGCTACACTACATATGCATGGATATTGTAAAGGGCCATATCTGGACCTGAATCGGTAAAGCCGTAATAAGAGGGGATAAGGTCTTAACGAAGACTACGCCGACACCGCTTGCAATGTATAGGAGGGCAATCAAGACCTCCAAGTAACATCACATAGCAATAATCCTACCCGCCATCCTCCTCATATCCCTAAGAGAGAGCGACCACCGTGTATCCGCACTTGGAAGGGTGTGTTTTATCAAGTATCCGCTCTAGTTGTCATAAGCTCAAGGTACAACTCAAGTCGCCCATATCAAGATCACGGCCATCCAATAGATTAACACTGAGGGTGCACCATCTTACCCAAAGACGCTGATCCCATTTGGCGACACACTTTCCGGTCATGCCCGCCGCTGAAGATCAACACGCCGCACCCCACCTAGGCACAACAGAGGCCAACACGGTTCAAACTAAAGGGTCCGGGCCCATCGC
>JAHIAM010008115.1:0-17836 GCA_021605205.1 Aegilops longissima | reverse complement strand
AAAGGATTTAAAAGCGGGCCACCAAAAATTTAACCCGGAGCACAACCTATCAAGTTTGTTCTTGTGTTTATTTTATAGGATCGTTTAAATGGATAAATCCAAATTAAACTGGGGCTAATGTTGGGGATGTACGCCAAGTATGACCCAAAAACGGGCGACACAATGGTGACCCGCCGAGCTTGAATTCATAGATAACCTGCCCGATCTTCATTTATTAGTAACCCGGCCGGATCGATGGACAACAAGGCCCAAAGCCCAACACTCCACGTATGATGGGCCGGATTAAGAGGAAAGGGATGATAATATTTTTTACGAGGAAGCAAGACCCGGACTTGTAATCACTTGTAAGAGAAGATAGACTAGACCTAGTCCTACTAGGACTCACATGTAACCCGCCTCTAACTTATATAAGGAGGGGGGGCTCCCAAAGAGGGGCAGGCAAGAAGAAACAATTCTCTAAGGCTAGAAAACAAAGGGGAGCCCTTATGCCCTCCCGATGAGCATAATGAGATCTAGCGACAAACAACATGTAGGGCTATTACCGGATGATGTTTCCGGGCCGTTGTCTAAATCCTGTCTTGTGTGTTATGCCTTCCCCGATCAACCCTCTGTTACCGATAGATGCGCGGCCTCAAATAAGTCCCGACACTAAGGACATCACCGTGAAAATCCAACACACTTCTTCTGGAAGATGGCTGGTGGGTCCCAGAATGTGGGGAAACATTTTTTTTGAAACGGTGGCCCGTCCGTGGGTCCCCCCGTTAGGTGGAGGGATAATTATTTTTGCCAAATAAGGAGGCACTTCGCGAGGTCAGGACCACCACCCTTCCACCCAGCCCCGTCGATGGAAGCCATTCTGACCACCTGACCCGCCCGCCGAGAGCACCGGGAGGCCGGACGACGGCAAGGCCTAGGAAGGGACGACGCTGAGCGGGAAGACGCCAAAGGATGCCAACGCCAGAGGAGTAGAGGGTTCACTGCTCTCGGGGTGAGGCTGCCCAGAATAAGGGGTGGGGTGCGAGAGGGATGGCCTGCCGGGGAGTAAGGGGGTGAGGCCTCCGGGATCACAACCGCCACAGGGCAGGAGAAGGCCACGACCGCCGCTTTGGGCGGCCGGAGCAAGAAGACCATAGGTTGAAGAAGCACACGGGCTGGATGGACATCACGGTCACCGGAGCTAGAATCGTATATATTGACTAAAGTTGACAAAGGCCTCCGCCCCCCAACTTAGTAGGCCCACAAGTTAGCCTCCCCAAGGTGGGTCCCACTAGGGGGGTATTCATTTTTTGTGGTAATAAGGAGGCACTTGGTGGGTCCAAGCCGACAATGGGGAAATTTTTTTCCGGAAACGATGGCCCGCCCCGGGTCCCAAAATCGGGGAAACGCTTTTTTTAAAATCGGGCCCGTCCGTGGGTCCCCGTTGTCGTGGAGGAATAATTATTTTCCGAATAAGGAGGACTTCCCGCCCGGGGACCCAAGCCGCCTTCCACGAAAGTACTTCCGATGGAAGTCGGTCATCGACCACCCGCCCGAGAGGACCATCATGTGGATGACGGCAGGCCTAGGAAGGGATAACGGAGCCGGGAAGACGCCAAAAGCCCGGGAGAGGAGTACGAGGGTTCACCGTTCGGCGTGTGAGGTGTTGTCGCCCCGGAATAACAAGGGTGGGTGAGTAGAGGATGCCCGCCAGGGGGAGTAGGGAGCGCCGAGGGGGCAAAGACGCCGCCACGGAGGCGGACTAGGCGGTTCCGGGCCGCTTTTCCCGGAGCAAGAAGATCGAGATTGAAGAAATACACGGCTGGATTGACATCCAACGGTTACGCCCCTAGAATCGCTTGTTGACGATATAATAACTAAAAAATCTTGCATAGGCCCAACTAAACAGGCCCAAAGGAACCTCTTTTTTCAATAATTTATATATAGCTCATGGCAACTTTTATGCAATTTATTGCTTTTGGTTGGCTGGCAATTTCGGATATTTCGTGGGTTCCAAACTATTTTTAATACCAAATGTGAGCCAGATTTAAAGTACTTTGAAGATATATTTAAATTAGGTTAATGCCCAAAGGAAATAGGAATCAAAATTGAAAAATTCAGAAATTATAAAGTAATTGCCAATTTGTCATCTGTTTTATATTTACAACCCATTTCATATTACTTTCAAGATTTTCAAAGGCCTTGAAAGAGTTGCCCATCATGGCGAGAAAATAAGTAGGCCCGATTGGGTATTCTTCTAAAAAATAAACGGCCATTTTCACAAAGAAAAATAGCGGGCTGGTCACATGGTGAACATAAAATATAAGTCGGCTAGACGGGCCACCCAGCCCAAATCCGCCCCCTCAACAATACCAAACAAAAAAATATGCCCAAAGAGCTGCCGAGCATACTAGGGAAAACCTTAAGTAATGTTACCAAAGAGCTTTTGTTAAAATGAGGCGCCATCCGCCCCAAGAACCGGCTATCCAATTCGCTTAAAGAGGCGAATTAACCCGCTACTACTATAATTGCCACACCGCTCTCACGTAGGTAAGTAGTCCTTCTATGAACAGCGCTTATACGGATTTTAGCACAGCTGCTTGCCTCCTCACGCCATCAAAGCTTTTTCACCAACCCCCCGGCCCGATTCCTCCTCCGCTTCCTCCCCACCCTCCTCACTATTCTCGCGCCTCCGCTGCCTCCCGACCACCCGGCCTCCCCGACCCCCCTTGCCCTGCCCCCGACCCCGGCTCCTCGACCCCCTCCTTGCCTCCGACCCCACTCGCCATGCCCGTGCCGCCTTACCCGACCCCATCTCTCCCCCCTCAAAGACTCTCCCTTCCGATCCTCTTTCTACTTAGTATGAACCCTAGCTATTTAGTGCTAGTAGTATGAACCCTAGGCTATTTTTAGTGCTAGTTAGTTAATTACTTATATGGTAATTACGGCAGTAGTTCCTAGGTACTAATTACTTAGTAAGAACTAGGTACTAATTAGGTACTAGTATATTTTTATTTATAGTAAGTTTATTTTAGTAAGAACTAGTTAGTAAGAACTTGTTGCTATTTTTTTTAGTTAAAGCAATTTTTCGGACGACGGATATGCCTATCCGATCCTCGCGCCGAGTCACCGGAGGACACACCCGCTTGAACAGATGGGCCATGTCCGGATCGTCTCCCGGGTGGTACTGGAGGCGCCACTCACGGGGCGGTTGGTGAGGAGCCACTGTTGCTGCCAACCTTCTTGGTGGCGGCGGGCCGTTGATGGTCCGGAGGCTCGAGGACTCCCGGGAGGTGGTGCCCAGTCGGAGGAGGACGCGACGCCCGCATTGTTTTTTGGAGCAGTGTTCTCCAATACCGCAGGTTCCTGGGATCTCACCGAGCTATGATCCCTGATGGTTCCTTCTTGTGGTTTCACGCCGCCGCCGATACTGCCGGTGCTAGGTTTTAGTTGTATTAGTGATGTTATATGTATGACACTATTCGGGATGTATTAGTGATAATATTCAATGTAGACGCATGAGATGATTTACTTTTTGCTTATTGAATGCATGTAATTTGAGTCCTATAAGATATTTTGAAATGTATATCTTGTGTTGCTCAATATCCAAGTGGCTGGTCATGTTTGCGGTTACACCCCGAGTGGCCTATGTTTTGCCGGAGTGTTTATTCATTTGCTTTGAATTTCAGGCGCCGATATGTCCTATTTTAGCAAAGTTCATGCCGGATTTTTCCTGAATTTTGCATGACTTGTGCCGATATGTAGGAAATATCGAAAGCCCCGGATTTGTGTGTTGAGTTTCCCGGTAGTTGTCTTCGATCGATTTTCAATTAATGTTTTAACTATGAACATAGGAAATGTCCGACGAGAAAAGGATTTCGTATTTGCAAATTAAAGACGAAGCGCCTGTTCGACGGAATCTTCCTAGATGATGATAGGCGCCAAAGATCAAGTCGACGAGAACTTCAAAGTGGATAAGAAGTCACAAGACAAGTTTTTTTCGTAATTACATGACATCCGCTTCATTTGCTTCAACTTTTATTTTTTTACTATTCTACTAGCGATCCTCGCATGCAAGAGTTTTTGTATTGATAAGATAGGTTTCACCATACTAGGGAGGTAAAGAAAGTTTACTTGAAGACCGAGATGGTTATATTTTCCACGAAAATTATACAATTGAATACACCTATTTTGGATGCAAAACATGGCGAGCACTATGCAAGACTTTGCATTTGAGCCCGATATGGTTATCACCTTTGATATTCATCCTAAGATGATATTGAAGGTAATACCAATCCGGTCGATGTGCGATGCCTCCATATACCATTATGAAGTTTCTCAACCATATTTATGTTTTGATATTGTTTATTCAAAATAGTTGACAACTAATTTGTATTGTCCTTTATTTCGGAAGCAAACATGTCCATCGCTGGTAGAAGGACCTACACGTCCCGGGCTGAACTCAATCGCGAGGAACGTCATTATGTTTCATGGCTTGGATCTTGATACTCAAGACAAATTTTCTTCCTCATTTAGAAATGTTAGTACTGAAACGAACCAATAGTGTTCGGAATGAACTACAAACATCTATTTAGGAAGGATGGTAAGATTTTTACTATTTGTCCTCGCAATCTTTTCCATACATTATTTTTGAAGCTAAACTTCATTGCTAAGTATGTTACCAAATGTTCTTCAACAGGACCCCATGAATGTTGTGCCTTATGGGATCGAGACCAAGGTACCGGAGTATTATTAGCTTACGCCAAGATATCCTAAGATTACTTTAGTGCATTCAAGATTAGCGACGGATGCTTAATAGTGCAAGAATGGACCAAATATGTGATGGGGAGCGAGAAGTACTAAGGGCAGCAAAATGCGCCACCCATGATTAGGAGACAGGTTCATCTCGATGCTCCAACTTGATCAAGGAGGAGAGCACAGTTTTATGTTATTTTACCTATGAGAGAGCAGATGAGTGATTAGCTAGCTAGAAATTAGTTTGAGGATGATGATGTGCTACACTATTACTATGTTGATAAATAGCTAGTGTTGGTGGTAATGACTATGATGATTATTATTAGCTAGTGTTAATGGTGATTAAATAAATATCTGGTGGTAATGACTATGATGATGATTAAATATTGTCAATGGATTAGATTCAAGGAGGCAACATTGGTGCACATCGAAACTATTAGTCCAAACTAGATCAAGTTTGGATTTAGTATACTTTGACATGCACCACATATTGCCTCCACTTGAACCTAATCCACCTTCATTTGACAAATCATGGACATAATGATGTAAACCTCATAACGGTATTGTACCAATATTTGTACGATGGCATAAATACACTAAAAATAAAAAATAAAAAAAGAATACTAGTAGCGATGGAGAGAAAACATGCCGCCAAGAGTTACATTAGCAGAGCATGGAGTGAATCCGCAGTTATTTGTCCTAGCAGAGGCTGCACGCACGCTGCATCGCTAACAATAGTTAGCGCTTATTAGTAGCGCCGCCCCCCTTAGTGAGCAAAAACCAGCGCCATCCTAGGGTTTTTAGTAGTGTAGGTGTCCCGATTGTCTGTTCTCTTTCTATTGACTATATACGCCACAATGTCGTGGGTCCCATGCGTGAAAACACTAGGAGGAAGATTTTATTTTTCCATACCCGACGGGGGGCCCCTTTACCGCTATCCTTCCACGATTCCGATTCCTTGTTTGTTGACCATGTTGACAACGCGAGAGGGCCGCAAGCACACCAAAGCACGCGAGGACGCCGGCAACGATTTAGGAGACGGGGAATGCGGAATCGAGGCGTAGCGCCGGGAGGCGGAAGGGGCCCCGGCCGTTGGTTTGGTTTTTTGGCGGCCGAGGAAGACAGATAAGAAACACGAGATCAAAAAGCAGGAGTACTTATCAACCTTAATCAAACCAAGGACACTTAACAACCAAAAAAGTAGTATGAGTACTTATAAGTTCAACCGCATAAAGCACGCCAAAAAGGCTACTTTTGCCTAAGCTAACAATGGTGAGGCCGCCAAGCCCCGTGACAAGGCCTAGGCGCCACCCCGCGATCCGTAACCTTTCGAAGCGCTTCATCTCGCAACAGGTCAATAAAAAGATATTCGCTAGAGCCATGGAAAAGCATGAACATAATCTTCTTTCCTATTCTCCAAGATGGACGGGCCTTCATTATTTGAGACCACCCATGAATAAGTATCTTTTCACCTCCAAGGAATTGAGTAGGTCGAATAAACATCATGTTGTGAATAAGACAAGTCCGACCCACCATGGTCGCATCCAGATAGGAACAATAGAACCGGAGCCTGCAAGAAGATCACACGAAACTGTGTGCAATAGTTTATGAACAACATATCACTACAAAAAAAACATCCGTGAATTTTGGGAACAAAAATTTTTCTATACATATGAAACTTCTATGACGAAATTGGACAAACCCGATCATCATAGATGTGGGCTTCATGACAAAAATCATGATAGAAAATGGGCTCCCCTAGGCGGGCCGGAGACGAGCTGCATGACATTTTGGGCCGCCCATGAAGGAAAAACCGGGTAGAAGCGGGGAGGAAAATTTCGGGAGTTCCCTATGGTGGGAGGTCGGGAGTGATGCACGCTTTCAGACACGACGCACGCGGGTAGGCGTTTTAAGTGAACCCGAAACAAGTCGTTGGGTTTTAAATGAACCCGGGAAGAACAAAACCTAATCGAACCCGGGAAACGATCGATGGTTAAATCAACCCGACGAGCGATTCTTCGCATCCCGCTAATCAAGCCGATCATTGATGAACGGTGAGCATTGGGGGGGGTTGATGAATAAAGGGAGGTGGCGCTTCCGGATGAACAAGACTTGGTGTGAAGGCCCGATGAACAAGAGGGTGGAGGGGTGCCCGTGAGGGGTGGTTGAAAGGACCCCGTGGGTGGAGGGCTGATGAACAAGAGAGGGGGGTGCCGTGGAAGGGTGGTTTAACAAAGAGTCGGTGGAGAAGGGCGGTGGAGGGATGAACAGAGCCCGTGGAGGCCGGAGGGGGTCGACGGAGCCCGTGGAGGCAAGGAGGTCGGTGGAGATGAACAGATCCCGTCGAGTCCGCTTTGCAAGACGCCACATCCCGGCGAACAGACCCCATTTCGACCGTAGACTCCAATACAAGTCCGCCGGCGTTTGGCGGACGCCACACCTCCCAATCAACAGACTTCGCCGACCGTAGGGGGTCCATTTCGTCCGTTTTGGCACGCCACACCCTCCCGATCAAAGGTCCCCGCTTCACCGAGGAGGTCCGCTTCTCCGCTTGGGACGCTGCACCTTTCCCATCAAAGGACCCTTTCCAACGAGAGGTCCGCTTCTCCATTTGCGGTACGCCAGCCTCGCTTCCATCGCTTTCCCGCCCAAGCCTCCCGATGAACACCACCACGCATTCCCTCCGACCCAGCCGTTGGCTCACGCTCGGGTTCTCCGATGAACACGAGCATTCCATTGCTTCCCATGAACACGGCACATTCGCTGTTTCCCATGAACACGCATACGCGTTTTCCGCTCCACCCAGCCGTACACGAGCCCCGCCGACGTAGCGCCAGTAGGGTTGGACCCCCCGATGTACACACGGGGATTTTTTTTGCACCCCGCCGATGTAGACGATACGCTATGGCCACCAACACATACGGTTTCACTACTTACACCGCCCGCCTTTACATCCACCAATATATGTACGAACGTCACACCGAATGACAACGCCACGACGTCCCGTGGGTCCCGACCGCCGTGCACTTCCTTGCGGGAAGATGTAGGGGTCCCACAGTTAGGGGCAAAAGTTTTTTACAAAATACGGGCCCGTCCGGGTGGGTCCCCGCCGCCGTGGAGGAATAATTATTTTGCACGTAATAAGGAGGCACTTTCGGGTGTGGACCCAAATTTGGCCTTCCACGCATCCACGTCCGGGGAAGCCGCCTGACCACGGACCACGCCGGCCAAGAGCACCGGGGTGGACGACGGCAGGCCTAGGAAGGGGAACCCCGGGGGAAGACGGCGGGATGCCCATGCATAGAGGAGTACGAGGGTTCCAGGCGGTGTGAGGCGCCACCCAAGAATAAAGGGGTGTGGGGAGTAGAGGGATGGTCCGCCAGCGGGAGTAGTAGGGGGCGGGGTCCCGATCGCAGCCGGCCACGGAGGCAGGAGCACGAGGCACCACCAACGCGTTTGGGCGGCCGGAGCAAAAGACCAGAGGTTGAAGAAGCACACGCATTGGATGGACATCGACGGTCACCGAGCTATAATCGGCATATTGACTAAGGAAAGCCCTCCGCCCCATCAACTTAGTAGGCCCACAAGTCAGCCCGCCACTATACCGGGTCCCAGCTAATGGGGAGTATTCATTTTTTTGTATGTATTAGGAGGCACTTCCTCATGCAAGATATAGATGGTGGGTCCTGACCGTCAAGGTAACTATTATTTTTTCACTAAATACAGAGGCCCTTCGTGGGTCCCTGATGTCGTGAAGGAATCATTATTTATGCAGAATAAGGAGGCATTTCGTGTGCGGCCGTGGACTCCAGCTGTCGGCCTCCACGATAGTCCACTTCAGATGCATGTCGGTCGTTGACTGACGTTGACCAGGTCAGGCCGAGAGCACCGGCGGTGGACGATGGCGAGGCCTAGGAAGAATGACAGAGGTAGGGAAGACTCGGCAGCTTGTTTCCCACTGGAGGGGAGTACGATATACGAGGGTTTACCGTTCTGTCTCGCCGCCGAGAATAACAGCAGTGTGGGTGAGTAGAGGATGGCTAGCCCAGCATGGGAGTGTGGGATGATGATACCAGCAGCAAGTAGCTTCAGCAGGAGGAGGGAGCAGCAATGGGCGCTTGTTTGAGCGGTCGAGCAGAAGAGCAGAGATTGAAGAAGCACGACGCCATTGGATGGACATCCAACATAACGCTAGCGGCCAACTTTTTTAGGAAAGCCTCAAATTGGAAAAACAAAGATACCGCCCATCTGCCATTATTTCTAATAATTTTCAGCCCATTTGCTAACTTAAGGTTTATTTGGAGCCCATATTCTTTTGTTAGCATTACAGCCCATATTGTGGCCACTTGCTAAAAAATTATATGAAATTTTGCATATTTCGTAGTCCGAACTGTTTTTATCCCAAATTTTGACTCACATTCAAACTGATTTCAAAAAATAAATGTATATCAATATAAAATCCAACAAATTCTCCACGCATAAAAAATTAATGTAATTTAAAAATTGAAATGAAAAAAGATATTTGAAACTAATTGTTGGTTTGATGTGTTTTAAAATGTACATCCCATTTCATTACCGATGGGCCATTTTCTGCCAGCCAAATGAAAGCTCTCTCGTCTTGAAAGATTTGCAGCCCAACAGGCCCGATAAAGCGACTTTACTTGGCAAATTACAAAAATCGGGCTGTGGGTGTGGACCCGCTGTTAGCTCTTCCACGATAAAGATTCTTCCGATGGAAGTCGCTCTGACCACATTGACCACATCACATGGAGAGCACCACGATGGTGGACGATTTGCCAGGCCTAGAAAGGGACGACGCGAGCTGGGAAGACACGGAAATTGAAGCCCGAGAGGAGCACGAGGGTTCACCGTTCGATCATGTGTGAGGTTGCCGCCGCCGCAGGCCTGGCCACGGTGGGAATAGTTGGCGTGAGGCCTCCACGCAGACGCACCACCACGGAGGCGTGAGCATGCGGCACGACCGGGCTGCTTTGGGCGCCGGAGCAAGAAGACCAGAGGTTGAAGAAGCACTAGGGTCGTTGGATGGACATCGACGGTCACCGGAGCTAGAATCGTTCATATTGACTAAGTTGACAAAGCCCTCCGTCCTCCAACTTAGTTGGCCCACAAGTCCTCCCACTATGGTGGGTCCCAGCCAGCGTGGAGTGTTCATTTTTGTGCGCATAACGAGGCACTTCCGCGTGCGAAGATATAGTGGTGGGTCCAACATGTCGGGGAACGTTTTCACAAAATACGGAGGTCCTTCCTGGGTCCCATTGCCGATGGAGGAATCATTATTTTATGCTGCATAAAATTCATCGCCGATGGATGTCGTTTGACTAGTTGATCAAAACAGAGCACCATGATGTGGACGCATGAAGCAGGCCTAGGAAGGAACCACGAGCCGGGAAGACTTGGCAATGGTTGCCCACGCAGTGAGGAGTACGAGATTACCATTCCGCCATCACGGCCGGAAAAAAATAACAGAGGTCCGGTGAGTAGAGGAATGGCCTGCCAGCATTGAAGTAGGGTAAAGCATTGTCCAAGAAGACAGACACCACTTGAGGCGGAGCAGCAGTTCACGAGCGCTGGTTTGGGCAGCCGAGCAAGAAGATCGATATTGAAGCTGGCACTACCATGGATTAATGTAGGATCTTGAGAAGAGGTGTCTAGAGGGGAGGTGATTAGACACTACAAACCAAAGTTGCAGTTTTAACCTTATTAAAGTTTAAGGAGTTTAGGCACAAGTTTAACTCAATACATAACAAGCAATCATGCAATGAGTATATGAGCAATGGAAAGTAAAGCATGCAACTTGCAAGAAAGTAAAGGGAAGGGTTTGAGGATTCAAACGCAATTGGAGACACGAATGTTACGTGGTTCCGATAGGTGCTATCGCATTTCCACGTTGATGGAGACTTCAACCCACGAAGGGTAACGGGTTGCGAGTCCATGGAGGGCTCCACCCACGAGGGTCCATAAGTAGCAACCTTGTCTATCCCACCATGGTCCGCCGCCCACGAAGGAATTGCCTCACTAGCTGTAGATCTTCACGAAGTAGGCGATCTCCTTGCCCTTACAAACTCCTTGGTTCAACTCCACAATCTTGTCGGAGGCTCCAAGTAACACCTAGCCAATCTAGGAGACACCACTCCAAGAAGTAACAAATGGTGTGTTGATGATGAACCCTTGCTCTTGTGCTTCAAATGATAGTTCCAACACTCAAATCTCTCTCATAGGATTTGAATCTGTGGAAAGAAGATTTGAGGAAAGCAACCTGGAAGGCTAGAGATCAAGATTCATATGGTAGGAATGGAATATCTTGGTCTCAACACATGAGTAGGTGGTCTCTCTCAGAAATGGTGTTGGAAGTGTAGGTTTATCTCGATGGCTCTCCACGAATGAAGAGGAGGAGGTATATATAGCTCCACACAAAATCTAACTGCTATACACTTTTTTAAATTGTGGGACCGAATCACCAAACTCGGGACCGATTTAGTAAACCTAGTGACCGTTAGGGTTTCTTTGGACTGATTTGCATCCTGAGGACCGATATGGTTAGGACTAGGGCATAACATAATCTCGGTGAGACCGACATACAACCCGTGAGACCGATTTTGGTAATTAGCTAACAGAGAGTTGGTCAGCAACCGGTTGGACTGACACTCAAACTGGTGACCGATCTTGTAATAAGTTAACCAGAAGTTTGCATTGTAATCTCGGTAGTATCGATTCTCAAACTGGGAGACCGACTTGATAGTGGACATACACAGAGAGATTATAATCCCATCTCGGTGAGACTGAGATCCCTATCGTAGAACCGATTTGCCTAGGGGTTGTGGCAAGACATCAAACTTGGTGGCGCCGGATAGAAAGAATCTGCAATGAGTTTGACTTTAGGTTTTAGGACATATGTGGAAGTGGGAAAATAGTTGAGGTATTTGGAGCATATCACTAAGCATGAAGCAAGGGCTCATTACAACACCTCATCCCTCCTTGATAGTATTGGCTTTTCCTATAGACTCAATGTGATCTTGGATCACTAAAATGTAAAATGAAGAGTCTTGAGCTTGAAGCTTGAGCCAATCCTTTGTCCTTAGCATCTTGAAGGTGTTCCCACATCCTTTAGTCCATGCCACTCCATTGTTGAACTTATCTGAAACATACTAGATAAAAGTGTTAGTCCAACAAGAGATATGTTGACATTAATTAAAACCACCTAGGAGCACTTGTGCTTTCTCTCCCCCTTTGGTAATTGATGACAACATACATCAAAGCTTTAGATAAAGATATAAAGAATAGCAAGTAAAGGAAAGACATAACAGCATAGGCTCCCACATGTATGCAATCATGTGAATATGGAATATAGAAGCATGTGATAGCATAACCATGATAGAGCGGCAATGTTACATGTATCTTGGCCATATGCATCAGAGCAAAGAATATTATGAAAATACCTTCATGCCCATGATCCTTCTTGCAAAACAGATGTACATCGCAAGAACTCTCACACATGATTGTGATGCATATACTTACCTTGTAGTCTTGAGTTGGCTTAGGATGGAATGAACTCATGTAAACAAGGTTAGATAACACATATGCACCTACTAGCCAGAGCAAACAAAAGAAACCACAAGAATACCAAGACTGGATGACATGTAGAGAGAGTACTAAGTACTACATTGGATTTGACATGTCCCAAGAATAAAGATATGCAATGAATTTGAATGATTTTTCCCTTAGATGTCTTGCTCTGAATCTAGCATGGGATATCGAGAATATAGGAATGAAAATCAGAGTGAAAGAAAATCGAGCTGAAGATATAAATGAATGAGCTAATGCAAGCTAATGCGATAAGCACTTATGAACATGTCTTTCCTCAAGAAGACATGTGGCATCTCCTCTTGAACACCAAGCATCTGGATCCTTGAGAAATACTTTTACTAGTATTCTCCCCGAGATCTCTCTCCTTGAAGGATCTCTCCTTCCCCGATGTGATCTTTCTAAGATAAGATTTGATGTGATCTCTCCTTGACATAAATTTCCAAGGGCTTGACAAGAATTTTTAGCCTCTCCTTCTGAATTTGTTGAATGGGTTTGATCCTTGAGTCACAACATAAAGCAATGATAAAATGTGATGCTTGTAGAGGACAAGATTCATTGAGTGGAGCTGGATCAAAAGAAACACAAAATAAGTGGCAAACCATTTTCCTGTAGAAATCGTGGCAGCGAGTGGTATGCTTCGTGGTACCAAAGTTTGGTTGGACCAAAATAACAAATCGGTGTAACCGAAGTTCATTGCGAGAAAACACTTGTCACCTCAGCTCACTTGACTAGTAAGATCTCACAAAGATTTGCAAGGAATTTATCAAGGATTTGCAATGAATTGGAATAGAAAATGCAGAGCAAACAGAAAGAAATCTAGATGAAGTTTTTTTTGAAAGAGGAAACACATATGCATGAGACAAATGCAAAACATAAAAGAACACAAGAGAACTTCATCTAGAGATGGTCGGCGACAAAGTCACCTATGTTAGAGTATATTGACTTAGGAGTCAAGGAGATCACTTGATCATAGGTCATACTCATCGCTTAAGCTCAAAATGGGGTTGCCATTTTTCGCTTACATCTTGATGTATTCACATCTTGTCGAGTTGCTTTAACTCATGACTTGGAGTAAAGCTTCTAAGATGGAATAACATACCTTGGTTGGTGGTGTCGCCCATGTAGTTGAACTTGTGGGTGGTTTCAAGGTTGATGTAGCTCATCAAGATTTGGAGCACCACTTGGAATTTGAGTCCATCTTCCTACATGGGTTAGTTCTGCAAGGAAGAGCACTTGTGTATAAAAATGACAATCATGAAGCTCAACATAGAATTTGTCAAAGGATATGTTTAAATGGTTTTGTGCTTCCTTGGCTTCAACCACCTTGTGTAGAGACTTGGTGATGTAGAGATTGCTCAAGATATGAGTGGTTTACAATCTCATGGATTTTGATTCAACCAAGTACCTACATGGGTTAAATGATGCAAGATACAAATATATCCAAGACATAAGATTTCCATCTTAGGTGAGACATCATGATTAGGAATAAGCTCATGTCTTGCATCAATGATGTTCAATTCTCCTTAACCTGCAAAACACTTTCTCAAGAGGTTTAGTGAATATATCCGCTAATTGCTTTTCGTGCGAACATGCTTAAGATCAATGTCACCCTTAGCAACATGATCTCGAATGAAATGATGACGAACTTCAATATGCTTAGTTCGAGAATGTTGCACAGGATTATGTCCAATTTTGATAGCACTTTCATTGTCACAAATGGAACATGTTTCACATATATCCCATAATCTTTAAGAGTTTGGGTCATCCAAAGTAATTGAGCACAACATGAACCAGCGACAATGTATTCCGCTTCAAAGGGATAAGGATACTGAAGTTTTGTTTCTTGGAGGACCAAGACAAGAGATCTACCAAGAAATTGACAAGCACCAGTGGACTTTCTATCAACCTTGTCACGGCATAGTCCGAGCGGAGTAGCCAACAAGATCGAAGAGGCCTTCTTAGGATACCAAATGCCAAAATTTGGTGTATGGATTAAGTATCTCACTATCCTTTCACGGCCTTAAGATGACATTCTTTAGAGCAGTTGATATCGCATACACATGCACACACTTAGTAATATCGGGACGTACACAGATATAACAATGAACCAATCATAGAGCGATAAACCTTTGATCAACCGTTCATCATCTTTGTTGTCAAGATGTCCACTAGTAGGCATGGGTGTAGACATACCTTGCATTCTTGCATATTGAACTTCTTAAGTCCTTAGTGTACTTCGCTTGAGAGACAAAAGTACCTTCCTTAGTTTGTTGCAAACCAAAGAAAGAATTTGAGTTCACTCATCATAGACATCTCAAACTTCTCCGACATTAGCTTCCAAACTTTTCACTAAAATGAGGGTTAGTTGATCCAAATATGATATCATCAACATAAATTTGGCAAACAAATATTCTCCATTAACCCTTTTAGTAAAAAGTGGAATCAATTTTCCCAATTTCAAAGCTTTTTCAATAAGGAACTTGGTCACATTTATACCATGCTCTAGGAGCTTGTTTAAGACCATAAAGAGCTTTGTGAAGTTTGTAAACATGATTTGGTTTCTTAGGATTGACAAAGCCGGAGGTTGCTTAACATAAACTTCCTCCTATTTCACCATTTAGAAAAGCACTTTAATGTCCATTTGGTACAAGGTGATATCATGATGATTAGCATAGGCAAGTAAGATGCTAATGGACTCAAGTCTAGCAACGGAGCATAAGTCTCACCATAGTCCATACCTTCGACTTGTGTGTAGCCTTGGGCTTTAGACGTGCTTTGTTGCGAACTACTTGTCCATCTTCATCTTGCTTGTTGCGAAACACCCATTTGGTACCAATGATGTTGTGGTTGTTGTCGGCTTCTCAACTAATGTCCAAACTTGATTCCTCTCAAAGTTGTGTAGCTCTTCATGCATAGCATTTATCCAATCCGGATCTTCCAATGCTTCTTCAACCTTCATAGGTTCAATTCTAGAGATGAAAGAATAGTTTTCACAAAAGTTAGCTAAATGAGTTTTAGAGCAGTGATTCTCCCGGTTTGAATGTCATTGTAGATTTGCTCGACGGATGGTCTTTAGAAATTCTTGCTCGAACTCGTGAGAGCTTTTGCTTGGGCTCTTGAACATCTTGTTCATCTTGTTCTTCTTCTTGGCCTTCTTCATTGTTGGCGTTGTCGCTTTTTGTCGTGGTGGAGAAGGAGGTCGTTGACGCTCATCTTGATGCACTTCCTCGCTTCTTCATCTTGGTGTGTCCCACTTGTGGATGCTTCCGTATCAACTCTTGGTTCACCTTGTTGTGAAGTAGAAGCTTCCACTTGAATAGATGAGGTACTCTCCTTCACCTCCGCTGGACGGACCTTGCCAATAGACAAGTCTTGGATTGCTTCCGGGGTCTTTGTCTCCTACATCAATTGGCAATTGCTCTACTTTGCAGCCGTTAGATTCATCAAATACATCTACCGCCTCTTCAACCTTTCGGTGAAATTGTTGTAGACACGTAAGTGTGAGAGTTTGAGCCATAACCTAGTAGGAAACCTTCATGAGACTTAGGAGCAAATTTAGAATGACGATGCTTATCAAGAATGTAGCACTTTGAGCCAATACTAAAGTATCCAACTTGGGGTTTGTTACCGTGAGGAGCTCAGATGCCGCCTTGCCGAGTAGCTTGTGAAGATAAGCGATTTATTGCATGACAAGTGTCTCAACCGCTTCCCAAAAGTGCTTTGCCTTGTACTCATCAAGCATCGTTTCGCCATTTCGATGACGTCTGTTCTTCCTCTCAACAACTCCATTTTGTTGAGGTGTACGAGTCGAGAACTCGTGGAAATCCTTCTTCCAAGAAAGGTGTCCACATTTGCATTCTTGAACTCCGCTCGTGTCACCGCTAACCTTCTTGATCTTCACTTCAAATTGATTTTGGGCCTTTCTAGCTAAGTTTTTGAAGGATCTTTTGACCTGCATTTATCATCGAGAAAGAACACCCACGTAAATCTTGAAAAATCATCAACTATTACTAGACCAAAAGAATTTCCACCGAGACTCTTGTAGGAGTTGGGACCAAAGAGATCCATGGAAGCAGCTTTAGTGGCCTCTTTGTGGTCATGATGTTCTTCACGGATGCCTTCCTCCAACCTGTTTACCGCTTGACAAGCACTTCAAAGTCTATCCTTATCAAATATGACATCGTTAACTCCAAGGATATGATTCCCTTTAATAAGCTTGTCAAGGTATCTCATGCCAATGTGACCTAATCGCCTATGCCATAACCAACCTTTTGAGGATTTAGCAATGAAGCAAGTTTTAGGTTGAGCCTTTTAGTGAAATCAACAATGTATAGATCACCTCTATGCACACCGGTAAAGACCATTTTATGATTGTCTCGACGAAACACTTGGCAATCAATTTCAGAATAGGACATTGAAACCAAAATCAGCAAGTCTAGATAATGAAAGTAAGTTGTAGCCAAGAGATTCAACGAGCATGACATTCTAATGGAGCTATCATGTGAGATGGCCACCAGAGGCCAACCACCTTACCTTTTGAGTTGTCACCAAAGTGACAAACTTTCAAGACTATCATTTTCAGCAAGCTCACTAAACATGTATTTATCTCCGGTCATGTGATCGGTACATCCACTATCTAGAACCCATTCCTTTCCTCCCGAACATATCCCCAAGATTTGCCATAAGACCAAAATGTCTCATTGCATCATCAAGATCAAGTCACTATCATCATCCTCATCATAGTATCCATGTTCAACATCGCCATGTGGTGGATCAAATCTTAGAGAGGATAATTCATTAGAGGAGTTTGACAATGATCTTGCTTATGAATTCTTATAGCTCGGAGATAATATCACCAATAATTCCAACATCTCCTTTGGCACGCATAAGGTCGGTAAGTTCAAATAGACGATCACCAAACATAGGATCACTAGTATTTATCTTACTCAAAGCAATAGACTTATAGAGAATTTCATCTAGATTTTTCAAGGAATAATTTGGAAAGCTGCCTCAAGAAATTTTCATATAGTGTAGGCACACTCAAAGGTAGGCAAGATTCTAATCAAGTTTCTAGGCAAGCCTCTAGTGATAAGATTAATGTTCTAAGATTCCTAGTCATGTCAATAGATTCATCAAGGGTAGGATGCAAAGGATCAACATGAGGTGCACAAGGGCTAGCAATGTACTTGTTCAAATGATATTGATTGAAAATTACAAGCATCTCATTTTTCCATTCATGAAAATACTTCCATCAAGAATAGGCACTCTATGACTAAGACTCCCAAAGTAGACTCATCCATCTTCCTCCAAGGTGATTAAACCAAGGCAATGGAGACCAAAGCTCGATACCACTTGTAGGATCTTGAGAAGAGGTGTCTAGAGGGGGATTAGACACTAAGTACCAAAGTTGCAGTTTTAACCTTATTAAAGTTTAAGTGGAGTTTAGGCACAAGTTTAACTTTTTCAATACATAACAAGCAAGCATGCAATGAGTATATGA
>JAHIAM010008111.1:0-15239 GCA_021605205.1 Aegilops longissima | reverse complement strand
TTTAAAAACCTATAACCTTATATTATTTTGGAATTGGGGAGCTAAATTTGGAATCAATTTTGTTAAAATCTAAATGCTAAATTCAAAATCAGAGCCGATTGGACCCAATAGTTTAGGTAATTTTCAAATTCCATGATATCCAAATTTAAATAAATTTAATACTTTTCAATGTTGAATTTTATTTTTAAACCCCTTGGTTGGTTTCAAATGTAACCATTCTAGGTGCTTTAAATTTAATAAATTCCCTTTGTAACCTTTCAATGTTTATAATTTACACAACACCCCTTGAAACATACCACGCCAAATTTCGATTTTTAAAGGATGCCTTGTCTAGTTCCAAAATTACTTTAACTATGTTGGATTTCCAATTTTTGAATAATTTAAACATTTGAATGCCCAAATTTATTAGAATTAATTCCGGAAGGGGATTTCCAAGAACCGGGCCCTTACCGGCTTTGCAAAACAGATCCCAAATTCCTAATATTTGGTACAATTTATATCCTTTTCCAAATGTGTAGGGCAAATTTTCGAGGAGGAACCCGAACGGGGCCTCACCACCCAGGCCTCACACCACCCTCTCCCCCAGGGTTCTTTCTTCCACACCCCAATAAACCCCCCCCCAAAATTTCCCTGTTTTTCCCTCCTTTATACAACACTCTTCCTCTTGGAACCATACCCTCCTCTCGAATTCTTTCTTATTCCTACCCGGCCCTTACCTGTCTCAAAGTACCACAATTTTCTGGCCCCCCAAATCTCAACCCTTCCAACATTTTAATTCAGCAACCCATTTTTAAAAGCCCCTTTAAAGTTTATTTAGAATAAAATTCCTTTGAAAAAGGGGTTATTTTAGGTTTCCAAAACCATTACAAATTTAGGGGGTCAAGGCAAAGAGGTCCCACCCTGTATTTTTCCAAGACTGTAATTTGGGTTTTTTAAATTATACCAAAGTTAAGTATTAAAAGGAAACGAAGGGCCTCCCTCGCCCAACCCCCTCAACCGCCTTTCACCGGCCCAAAACTTCTCCCCCCTAAAAAAAACCCCAAAAATTTCCCGGTGCATCTTTCCTCCTTTGCAATATACAATTTAAGGGAAAAGGAATCTCTTGGACCCATAATTCCCTCTTCCTTCAACCCTTATTTGTGGTTATTTCCCAAACGGGCCCCCGGCCCTTTTATTTGCCTCTAATAATATTACCAAAACCCCCTGGCCCCCCAAATTTGCATCAACTCACTTAACATGTTCCCAACGCACCCTTGATCTAAAACCCTCTCTTCATTTATTTAAAATACAAAAATTTCCTTTTAATAAAAAAAATTTTTAGAGGTTCCCATTAATAAACATTCCAAATTTATATTGGAGGATAGGAAAGAAATTTGGAATTTTGCAAAGGTCCCACAATTAATTTTTCCAAATAAGGTTTTTTATTTTTCTTCAAAGTTAAAAGTCATAAAAAGAGAAACGGAAGAGGGCATCTTCTTTAAATGAAAAAAGCAAAAATTTCTTTCAAGTATGACCACGAATCAATTCCTTTGTTTTAAAGTAAGCCTCAAACACGGAAGGGTTTATTTTCCCGCAAATGCAAGAACCCATCCAGAAATTTAACAAAACATCAAAAAGACCAAATCACCCAAACGCACCCGCAGCAGGAAATTAACACAACCACCGATAACCCAAAGAACCCACACAACCAAAAATCCAGCCTTAAACCTTCCCAATGGAAAATTTAGTGGGTAATTAAAATATTCCCCCAAATTATTGTGCCCAAGAATTTGTTTTATCTACCTTTTCCCATCAATTATAAACCCAAAAAACCTTCTTTAAAAAACAGGGTTGGGATATTTGGCCCAACAGGTGAAATCCAACCCAATTTGAGAAGGAACCGGATAATACCGCAAAAGTATATAAGTGACCGTAATCAGCTTATTTCAAGTTCGTGACCGATACGCTTTTTCCCGAGGCCCTCCAAAACTACATCTCTAATGTTCTCGCATGTTACATTCAACAACTATGCAATACAAGACATTTACTACAATCTAACACAATAAATCATATGTGTTTTAGTTTTACTAGATATCATATTGTTACTTATAATTATTCAGTTTGCAACATTAAAATTGCCTTTTGAAATGTATGGCCAAGATTATTTACCGGGAAAAATTCCCCCGCTTAATCGGGTTTGTATCGGGATCGTATAAACAACAAAATATAGTACTATACAAAGACAAGTGAACCACCGGGCCGTCGGTCGCCTCCTTGTAAGAAGAGTGAGCGCCGCTTTAAAATTTTCTAGTCCCGTCACGACATGTGGGACATCGCACCGGGTCCACGTCCATACCGAATACAAAGGCAGAGCAGCCGGGGAAGAACCCTACCATGGCGCCGGCGAGTAATGAGCAATGAGGCCAAATCACAAAGCTGCACCTTTTCCCAAGAATTTGGAGGACGGTAATGTTAAAAGAAGTTGGAGGGAACCAACCATCATTTCACCTTGAATCCGCTTCCCTCATCTTCTTCAACTTAACCACGGTTCTTCGCCATTGTTCTACCTCATGGGGACGCGGATCAGCTTGGTAAAGCACCCACACGGGGACCGCATGTTAAAACCGCCAGGACAACGCCCTAAAATAAGAAACCTCCCCGCCATCCCGCCAAGCAAAATCACCTCCTTTTTAATCTTTGATTCTTAATTTTTAGATCAATATAATTGAGATTTGTATAGATAGCACAATGAGCAAAACCAAGTGGTAGTTAAGGGCATCCACAATGTGTGCCAAATGTGAAAATAGTTTGGCATCGTGGGAACCATTGTGGACGGTGTTGCTAAAGCCAAAAGATGGAACCAAGCCCTCGATTGATTGATTGAAGGAATAGAAAATGCAACGCCTCTCCTCTTTCTCCCATGCTTGGACGCATGTAGTACAAAGATAGAGCACAGAGTCTACTCCCATCCCTTCTATCACAAATCACAAAGCAGTGAGGGCCAAATCACAAAGCACGGACGGAACTATCATTTCACCCGCTAACTCCGCTTTCTCCATCCTTTCTTCGAGAACCATCTCACCGACTAGTACTTAGTAGTAGTACTATAAAGGACTTCCGATGCAAAAAGGCGGTTGTCTCGGCTTGCAGGGCACTTTGTAATGACTTCACCGTGGTCTCCCTCAAATGGCCTTTCCCAAACACTTCGCCAAACCAAAAAAAATTCACCCACCGCAATGGGCAAGGAATTCAAATATAGTTACTACCTCCATTTTTTGACAAGGCCGATATCAAAATTACAATTTGCAAAGGGCCACTAACACTAATCGAGGCAAAATTGAGGGGTTAGCAACCAAGGACATTAATATCCCCCATGCATGCGGGTGAGAAGGTTCGCTTGCATGGCGCTGCATTAATCAAGGATGAGGAGGAGATGGTTATTCTTTGGGTTTTCGAGAAAAAATACGATTAATTGACACGGAAACGAGGATTTGTATCGATTAAATCCCGTGAAGGAAAACCCCGCTTTCTTTTTTAACACTAGTACCCTAGTAAGTGACGCATTTTTTCCTGTTTGGGTCTAGGCCTTGCATTAAACCGCCACACATTTTTGCCAAGCTTGCCTAAAGTTTTCAAAATGAGAAGGAGGTACACTTAAGACGGTTGTCGGGCGACCGCACCTCACACGGCGCTTCCCTGACCCGCTGGATGCACCGCTACCCACAACCGCTTCCCGCACGCCCAAACCCAACCAAGGAACGGACTCACCGACATGTGTTGTTTGTGAACAAACCAAACTCAGCCATCCTATCGCTGGAACATAATTTTCGTCATAGAGTATGTTTATCCAACCGCATGTTGGGGAGTATCCGCGCCCGCAAGTGGGTCTGGGGGAAGAAGAAGAGGTGAGGAAGAAGGAAAGAAGGGTTAGGAGACGAGGATATTCATCCAACCGCCAAATGGTAACTAACCCAAGTCAAAGGATTTGATAACAAATAGTATGTTTTTACACAGCAAAAGATCCATAAAACAACAACATAAAGAAAAATATCCCTGCTCACGGAAAGAGATGGCCTCGTTTTTGGCTGCCGGGCGCGAACCAGCCACGGGTGTCTCTGACCGTGGTTGTCCTCGGCCTCCAGCCCACTGTTCGCCGGAGCGCGGGCGCCTGACGGACGAGAGCATAGCCCGCCAAGTCGAGGACGCCCTGCTCGCCGCAAGAGGGCCTCGATGGCAGCGGCATCCGCCGGTTCGCCAAGTCGAGCCTCCGCCCTGGTTCAAGTCCAGACTTCCTTCCCCGCAGGAGGGCGCCGGGAGCGATCCATGCGCCGGCCGAATCGAGCCTTCGCCGCCTTGGTTCTTGTCCGCCCGGTTCCGGCCAGGAGGGGCCTCGATGGCAGCGGCATCCACGCCCCGCCTCAAGTTGAGCCTCCGGCCCGGTTCACATCCAGACATCCGTTCCGCCCAGGAGAGCCTCGATGGCAGCGGGCGCGGCCTCCGCCGAAGTTGAGCCTCCGCCCCGGGTCCTCCTTTAGTTGAACCGCTGGTCCGGCCGCACCATGGGGGACCGGAACACCGCACGGGTCGACGCCCATTGTCTCATACCCATCGGGGCCTTCGCCCCGACCTCCGCAGTGAACATTGATCGCTTCCTCCTCCTAGCTTGGCTCCAGAGAACTGGGATTGGCCCGCCGCAAAGGAGATTGGGAACGGACGTTCGGGCGCCGACCGCCGCCGGGAAGCGGCGCCCGCCGCCGCGTTTGTAGTAAGTGATTCGCGGTGCACCATGGCTTTCCGAACTAGGGGATGCTTGATGCGGCTAGGGAATCAAAGGGGGGAATGGGCTGGAGATTTGGTGTGGTTTTAGGGCAGGGCCGGCGAGGCCGAAGGCCAAGGTTCCGTGTGTAGTAGTTCCGGTGACGACCGGTCAATCGGTTTTGACGACATCGCTTTGTCGCTTTTCCAGCCCGCATGCTGGACCCTCCACGCCTCAAGGAACCGCTTGCCTTTTGGGCGGCCGCCAGGGACCGCAGTTGAGAGCAAATCGACGCCCCGTGGGTGGGTCCCCTTCCTCCCTTTCTCCAATACTAATTATCCACGCTGAACTTTACATAAACACGCTCCTCCGCCTAGGTGTGTTCATCTTAATTAAAACCAAATAATCCCAAAACACTTGGTTGCGACATTAACTCCATCTCGCTTTTGTTTCATGACATATCAACCAATAAGAGATGTGAGTCATGCATGATTTAAATGATTTGAGATCCAAACACCAATATTGGTTAGTTCGTTATGCATTGTTATTAATTAGCAAAAACACAAAGTTCTTCGCTTTTCCCTCCACTTTGACATGATGCCAACGAAGATGACTTACATACCCAACGAGGGAGTAACATTATTTACGAGATTGACCCCTTCCCCTGCCATTTATTATACCACCACCCTCCGCTTTATGCGGAGTAAATAAAAACAGAGGGAGATATTGATGAGGATCCCCGACCGGGTTAACCCATTGAGTAACCCATATTGGGGCCTAGGCATGGGGTCCGCCAAAGAAGTGACCGAAAGGGAGGGTAAGGGGATACCCGAAGATCCATTCCACTATACTACTTTGACCAATGTTAAGTAATAATATATGACATGCAATTACATAAATGTTAGAGTTAATATATGACTTGCAACTTACACAAAGCATACAGGTCTAATGGCTTTTCCAAAGGCTAACTTTGACCAAATGTTAGAGTAATAATATATGACATGCAACTTACACAAAGCATATGGTCAATTTCAGAGTGAAAGGAGTTTCCAATGATATAATTTTCCATTATACATCTCATGTAACCTCCGCCTTAGTGTAAGTCATCTTACAAAACCAAATAATCCCAAAACACGAGGGCGCCGTGCATTAACTTCACCTCGCTTTTTTTTTCTTGACATATGAACCAATAAGAGATGAGGGTGCATGCTTTAATGACCTGAGACTATCAAACATGACATGCAAAGGGTTAGTTCATTGCATGCAATACTATTAATTAGCAAAAACATTAATGTCTCGCTTTTCCTCCTTGGTCACTGCACAGCCTAAGATGACTTACTCACCTATGTGAAAGGAGTACTATTAATCTTGTCAATAGTCAAATTGGAAACCATCTCGAGTACAAGTCTAGGAGCAGCATTTAATCTAAAATATTGATTACGTTGTTGAATGTTGATATTTTTCATCATAGTAGAGATACTTTGACTACACATAAAACTTATACTCCTATCATAGTATGTAAAGTAGAAAGGATAGGAGGGAGTATATTGTACGCTCAAAAACGAAATGAACATTGAATACCCTTTTATATATGATTTATGGATGCTATGATCACCGGTTCTTTTTGAATCCCCTTTGGATCACGTGTTTCACTGCTCCCTCTCGATTTCATCTCGGTCCGAGATCTATTGAAAGAGGACTAGGTGGGTACATGGAATGATACCGGAATGTTCAAATGAGGCATTGGGAGGATGGACTCAACGGAGGGCTTACATGATCCATGGAGAAGAGGGTTGAGAGGAATGAGAAATAAGCAAACGCCACATGATTACACTTGAATGGCTCAAATAAACAAAAGTTGTTCTCGCTGGCCTACATAGTGAAAGGGCGAACCGAGCACCACGCCGAATATGGCCGGAAAACAGGGAAACCAACATAGGCAGATTAGTCCAATGGAGGAGCTGGCCCACCCCTCGCCAACCGACAACCGCTCATGTGGGTCGAAGCCAACAAGGGTGGGGAGCCCACCCCCTGACACGGGCGATCATGGGTGAGCTTACACCCATATCGCCGATAGACACCCGGTTTCAAAGGAAAGCCGAGGGTGGCATTAGTGCTGGGCATCCAACGGTATTTTTGGTTTGTGCCCAATTCCCCATCAAAGCATTGGGTAGCCAAATTTTTGGTTGAGGTATTGGTTGCCCATGATTTGGCCGACATTGGCAAGAAAAATGAACTAAGGTTGGTTAGAGTTCATTGGCATGCCAAAGAAATGGCAACCATCCAAACAAAGACCAATTTTGGGTCATGACCAAAATTTTGGTAAGGTGCACTTTGGCCACAATCCAAACACATCCCAACACCCGCCTGCCGAGGATGCACGGGGCCCATGCGTCAAGGAGTGGGTGCACGGCCAACTGGATCCTTCGGACCTGAGACCATGCCAGTCGCCTTTGTTTTTCAATGACATTGGGGATCGGACCAAAGGGAATTCCAATGCCACAACCGCAATGACTACCCGGCACACCAAATCCTCGCCCTCGCGGTTGCCGGCGGTGCGTTTCCCAACCGCGCCAGCTGCCCGCATTCATGCCCCGTCAGATTTAAAGCAGAGGTTTCGTTCCCGAGGAACCAACTCCGTGACTTAATGACGACCCGGACGCTGGCCTCACCGGAATGCGCCACTTAAAGCGGCAACGCCCAAGCTAACCTGCACACCATAGCGCATCGCCTTCCTACCCGCACCACAAACGCCATGACCGTGATTCGCAAACGCCCGGGAGAGCTTGTTTCGGGATGGTCGAGGGCCGCCGCCAAGTCGCCGCGACGAATAGCGGTGAAGCCGGAGGACGCGACCGCCAAGCGGTGGCCACCTGGCGGCCGACGAAGGAGCACCGCCACCACGGTCGGATTTGCCGCTTCCAACGCTCGCACCGCCGAGGTCGGGAATCCTCCGAGGATGAGTAGGGCATGGAGGCGGGGTTATGGTGCCAACGGCCTCCGATCCCGATTCTACTTTCCTCGCCAGACCGCACCTTCACCACGGGTCTTGAACCCGCCTTCAGACATGGACGCCGGGTCGCCCGAGAATAGGTTTAGGTCAGGTTTTTTATTTTTCTGTCCTATAAAAGTTCAAATTAATGAAAATCTGCCGGTTTGCATTAATCTCGCCGTGTATATGAACTTTCATAATGATATACCAAAGGAGTACTAGAAGATGCACGTTGGGCTTGCATGGAAGATCAAGATTTGGGGAGAAAAGGCTGAACGGGAAAGCCTTTATCCTGAAATGTGAGAGGAGGCGGTAAATTGTCATAGTTTCCTTCCTATCCGTTAGATATAGATCGGACGGCCTATATTGCAGGATGACAGCACACCATCATCACCAACTCTGCTTTTTATTGAACCGAGACAAATCTAAAAACCCAACTAAGCCAAACCTCCCAGATATCGCAAGAAAGGACCCGCCGGCTTTAGTCGGGATTACCGGATTACTAGTAGTAGTATCGGCGGATCCTACAACATTTTTTGAGGGGCCACCTAGTTTAAAAGGAAAAAGGCGTACACTCATAGCACTCCGCCATTGTCGATTGCACCCCAACACGCTCGGGTTCCGCACACGGCTCACCGAACGGAACGCCGCCTTCGGCTTCCTCTTCACGAAACAGTAGGCGGTGCATTAACTTCACCCGCTTTTTTTTTGAATATGAACCAATAAGAGATGAGGGTGTGCATGCTTTTAATGACCTTGAGACTATCAAACATGACATGCAAGGTTAGTTCATTGCATGCAATACTATTAATTAGCAAAAAACATTAATGTTCCCCTTTCCCCTCCTTGGTCACGGTGCACAGCCTAAGATGACTTACTCACCTATGTGAAAGGAGTACTATTAATCTTGTCAATAGTCAAATTAAACCATCTCGAGTACAAGTCTAGGAGTACGATTTAATCAACAATATTGATTGGGCTTGTTGAATGTTGATAGCTTTTTCATCATAGTAGAGATACTTTGACTACACATAAAACTTATACTCCTATCATAGTATGTAAAGTAGAAAGGATAGGAGGGAGTTATTGTACGCTCAAAAACGAAATGAACATTGAATACCCTTTATATATGATTTATGGATGCTATGATCACCGGTTCGTTTTTGAATCCCTTTGGGTATCACGGTTTCACTGCTCCTCTCGATTTCATCTCGGGTCCGAGATCTATTGAAAGAGGACTAGGGTGGGTACATGGAATGATACTCTGGAATGTTCAAATGAGGCATGTGGGAGGATGGACTCAACCGGAGGGCAATGATCCATGGAGAAGAGGGTTTGGAGGAATGAAAAAGCAAACGCCACATGATTACACTTTGAATGGCTCAAATAAACAATAAGTTTTCCTTGGCCTACATAGTGAAAGGCCCAACGCAACGCGGAGCACCGAAAATATGGCCGGAAAAAGGGAAACCAAATAAGGCAGATTAGTCCAATGGAGGAGCTGGCCCACCAATCCTCGCCAACCGGACAACCGCTCATGGGGTTGCCAACAAAGGCGCAGCTCCCACCGCCCGACACGGCGATCGGGTGAGCACACGCCATATCGCCGAGTAGACACGGTCGGTTTCAGCGGGCCGAGGGTGGCATTAGTGTGTGGCACCACCAACGGTATTTTTGGTTTGTGCCCGGTTGCCCCATCAAAGCATTGGGTAGCCAAATTTTTGGTTGAGGTATTGTTGCCCATGATTTGGCCGACATTGGCAAGAAAAATGAACCAGTTTAGAGTTCATTGGCATGCCAAAGAAATGGCAACCATCCAAACAAAGACCAATCTTTGGGTCATGACCAAAATTTTGGTAAGGTGCACTTTGGCCACAATCCAAACACATCCCAACACCCGCCTGCCGAGGATGCACGGGCGCTTGGGCGCCCGCGGGAGTGGTGTAGCACGCCAACTGATCCTTCGACCGAGACCATGCCGGTCGCCTTTGTTTTTCAATGACATGGGGATCGGACGGAAAGGGAATTCCAACGCTACAACCGCAAACTGACTACCCGGCACCCAAACCTCGCCCTCGCCGGCCGCCAGGTGCGCTTTCCTAACCGCGCCAACTGGCCCACATGCCGCCGTCTGCTCAGATGTCGAGCAAGAGGTTCGCGCCCGGAACCAACCCGGTGATTTAATGACGACCCGACGCTTTTCACCGAATGCGCCATTAAAGCGGCAACCCAGCCTAACTCCGACACCATAGCGCATCGCCGCCCCACCCGCACCACAAAACGCCATGACCGGATTCGCAAACGCCCGGAGAGCTTTGTTCGGGATGAAGCCGAGGTCGGCCGCCAAGTCGCTTTCGCGACGCAAATAGCGGTGTAGCCGGACGCGACGCCGACCGACGGCGGTGGTTAACCTTGGCGGCCATTTACGGAGCACCGCCCACGGGTCGATTTGCCGCCTTTCCAACGCCCCCCGCTGAGGTCGGGAATCTCCGAGGATGAGTAGGGCATGGAGGCGGCAGGGCATGGGTGCCAAACGGCCGGTCCGATCCCGGATTCTACTTTTCCCGCCAGACCGCACCCACTTCACGGGTCTTGAACCCCGCCTCAGACATGGACGGGTCGCCCCAGAGAATAGGTTTAGGGTCGGTTTTTATTTTTCCGTCCTATAAAAGTTCGAATAATGAAAATCTGCCGGGTTTGTAATCTCCGCCGTATATGAACTTTCATAATGATATACATATTGTAGGAGTACTAGCAAGATGCACGGGCTGATGGAAGATCAAGATCTTGTGGGGAGAAAAGGCTGAACGAGGGAAAGCCTTTATCTGCAAATTGAGAGGAGGCGGTAAATTGTCATAGTTTCCTTCCTATCCGTTAGATATAGATCGGACGGTATATTGCGGTGACAGGAAAACCATCATCACCAATTTTTATTGAACCGAGACAAATCTAAAAACCCAACTAAGCCAACCTCCCAAAGATATCCGGACAAAAAGGACCCGCCGGCCGCTTTAGTCGGATTACCGATTACTAGTAGTAGTATCGATGGATCGCCAACAACATTTTTTTGAGGGGCGGCACCAGTTTAAAAGGAAAAAGGCGGTACATCATAGCACTTCCGGCCATTGTCGGATTGCACCCCACACACGCTCGTCCTGCACACGGCTCACGAAACAACGCCCCGCTTGCCTCTTCACGAACGGAACATTTTTTTTTCGACTTCATAAAAAGCAAATATATTTTTCCTGTAATATCTAGTAAAGAACTAATTTGTATGTTAAAGATGGAAGGACTTGATAACTTCGTCAAGATTCTCCGCTGCATATGTCGAGGGGGTTGATAACTTCATGAACTTTATCGAGCTGAGTACGGTGGTCCCAAATTAGATGTACTTGCCGTTTAGAAGTTGTTGGTTGAATTAGTTAAAGACCCCACCAACTGGCAAAATCATCTACACTTGTATGGGATGTCGGCCATATACTAGGTGGTTCATCATGGTGAAGCATGAACGCCAATGTTATTGACTTAGGAAGCAGCAGATCACCATCTTGATTCCGATGCCGGAAGAGGAGGAGGAGGGGGTGGGCTGGAGCCGTGAGTTTGACCAACATTGAATAATGCTACTAAATGCTCGGGCATTCCGTGAACTTTCACCGCAAAGAAAACGGTGGGCCCATGTTGGAACAATGCAACGCCTTACCCCTGTGAAATAAGGTCAAGATTCTCAGCTATGGTCACCTTTCTTTAGGTGAAGACATCCGAGCGGATGACCAACAAATCATTTGATGGGATGTTGGCTGCTTTCCGCAAATCTTTCCCGTAAGCTGCCACACACCCAAAGAAAAGAAGAATTTCCTTCGCAGCTTGGAATTGGATATGATATGATCCATGTTTGTAAGAATAATTGTGTTCTGTTCCAAGGATTATGCCAACTTAAGTGAATGCCCCAAATGCAAATCATCAAGATGGAAAGATGGCGTTGTGAAGAGGGTTCCTCATAATGTTTCGAGACATTTTCCAATTACACCAAGATTGCAAGGTTGTTTCATGATGTAAACAAGAGAGGATGTATTGTGGCATTCTAGGAACCAGGAGTATAGAGATCGAATGTAATGAGCCCCCATCTCATGGTAGTGAGTGGAAAGGCTTCAATGATAAACACAAAGAGTTTGGTACTGACCCAGAAACATTAGACTTGGCTTAGCTTTATGGATTTAACCCATTTGGCCACCAGACCGCCACATATAGCATGTCGGCTTGTTATCCTTACAACATGCCTCCAAATGTCTCGCACCAAAGAATCAAATACATGATGGCCTTGCTCAACCCAGGTCCAAAAAGTCCTAGAAAGGATTTTGATTTGTTCATGGAGCCTCTTGTGGAGGAACTTCAAAGCTATGGAAGGGGTTCTCACCGGAGCTATATAGCATCCCACCACTGATTTCTTTCTCGCATGTTGTAATTTTGCATCCATGATTATCCAGCTTTGGGCACTATGTCGGGCAAACACACATGGTTACAATGCATTGTTCGGGACAGAACTGCCATATGCAATACTTAGCAAGATCTGTTAAATTGACACCCCGCTTCTTGCCAAGGACAAGCCGATCCTAGAAAAATATCAAACATGTGTTCAATGCAAAGCATGAAAACCGGATGCGCCAAAGAGGCTCACCCCGATGAGTTGCAAGTGGAATTAGAGAAGGTCGTATAATTAACCGTGAAACCATCCCGTAATGGTAGCGGAAAAGGGCGGGACGGCGAAGAGAGATTATTGTTTACCCGCAGTCCACTTTGTGTTACTTGGAGTATTGGAAAGATTTGGACCTCGGATAATCTTGATGTGATGCACATCGAGAAAAAATATGTGAAGCATTATCGGCACACTTCAACATTGAAGGCAAGACAAAAGATACCTTAAAATCTAGGATTGATTTGACACACCTGGAATCATAAAGGATTTGGTGCAAGATGAAGGTAAACCACGGATATGGCACTAGTTTGTGTACATTTGGACAAGGTAAAAGAAAAGAAATTTCATGAGGTCCCGCCACGGGAGATTCCCACATGGATTTGCTTCCAACCCCAAGGAGAGTCAAGATGGAAACAAGGTACAAGGGTTGAAAACTCATGACCGCCACGCCCTACTTCAAAGGGTTTTACCTGTTATCCTTAGAGGATTGGTCCTCCCCGACTTATAGAATCACGAAGAGTTGGGACAACCTTCGTGAACTCCAGAGAAATATCGGATAGATGCTTTGGAGCATCTTAAGAAAGATACCAACTATCCTATGCACCTTGAGAAGATATATCCTCCACCCTTCTTTTGATGTGATGGTGCATTTGGTGTTCATCTACCCGATGAGGCACTACTTAGAGGTCCAAAGAAAGATGGTGGATGTACCCTATTGAAAGGCCGGCACTTTCAAGGGCTATGTTAGGAAAGAGCTAGACCCGAGGGTTCCATTGCAGAGGCCACATTGCTTAATAGCATTGAATTCCCGCCTCAAAATACATTGAAACAACCATCAGCTTAGCAAAGAGGTGGGTGAAGACAATCCCTGGCTCAATGTTTTTGATTATTCTGCGAGAAACAGGAAGAGTCGAAAGAGGACAAACCTAAAGATTTGGACAAAATGGTTTGGTATGTGTTGAATAACTGTCCCAAGATACTACCTTATATGAAGTAAGTGCAATCCAAGCTTATACATCATAATCTACTAAACTTGCAGACATTCTTATATATTTATATGTTTGATGCGATCACTATGTTGTGCAGATCTACAAAGAGGAGTTACCCGAAAATCCAAGAAACATTGACAAACTGGTTATGGCAGGATTTGGAAATGGTTCAAGAACCATGTAAGCTTTTGAAGTAACCGCCTTTTTTTAAATATTTAGTACATAAGATGATCAGCTTGTTCATTTTCAACCTAGGTTAAGAAGATGGGAGGATGGGTAAGTTGATGATGCCCTTTACTCACTAGCAATGGGTCCCGATATCGGGTAAGACATTATGAATCTTTGGTTGTTGGAGATGTGCGCCACAACACCCTTTGCACGAGAAAGGGAAGACAAAACAAAGGCCATCATGAGCACGGATACATATGACAAAGAGATAATGAAATTATGCTAACATAATGTAATTGTTCACGGGATATCTCCGGGCCGAGGATCATCGTGTGTGTGGTTCTCAGTCGTTGGTTATAACCTGTTTTCCGGATCCAAAACCCGAGGAAATGATTATTTCAAATCCATCAATGTCAAGGGGTACCGCACAACAGCCTTTTATTTTGGCAAATCAAGCAACACGATAATTTTCTTGAAGACACATTTGCACGTAGCGTCTGGAGAGTATTGCAAAGGTTTGAGCAGAGGAATTTGTTTAATGAAGTTGCCAAAAGATATGCTTACACCGCCCCGATGTACAAGATAAAGATGTTCCTAATATCTTTGAGAACCATCACGCCAATGACGCCCAAAAAGGTTCCTGCCGTGGACATACAAGAGTTGATCAAGAAGAAGCCAACGCTCGAGGACGGAGGACAAAAGAAGATGACACCGGGGGAATTACGATTCGACCGATAACATGGCGAAGATGTTGACGCCGGCGGATGATGATTACATTGCTTTTTGTGCCCGCCAAGACGTTTTTTCTACTATGTGAAATTGTGTTTGCATGACAATAAACCTGATGAACATGTTGTTTAGTATTTTGTTTGGAGAACATCACTTGTTATGTATGCTGATTTGTGTTTGGTGATTGTATGACAACAAAACATGATGACATTGTTGTTTAGTTGTACTATATTTGGCTGGAAACTTGAATTTGATGACATAGTTTGTGTTGGACTGCAATTTTCTGACGCCTTCGAATGAGAACAAAGCTGAAATGGCCCTCGCTATTTATTTATTTATATGAGCAAAAGGGGATACCCCTGATTTCGCTAATAGAAATCATTAGATGTTCACAACACACCCGCCCCTACATGTGTTTCATTCATTACTAGTTTCAAAGTGCTCATGTGAGCCAAGAATACATCACGAAAGTGCAATAACGCAAAAAAGAGACAATCATCCTAAGAGCACATCGATTTTCCCATTATCTTCCAAGCTCTTTCATCTCCTCATTGTCAAGGCCCTCAAAGAGCTTTGCTTGGCCATGATCGAGGAACGATCTTTAACCTTCCCTGATCTTCCTCTTCGTCCTTCAATTTGTCCAACACCCCAACCTCTGGTATTGGGATTTTCAACAAATAATCAAAGGCATTCCCCCACATCAAGAACTTCCCAAATACAAATCCAAATCTTCCTTTTCGCAGGAATCAAATTGGAAGATCATCAACCAAACTATTAAAAAATCAGCAACCAAAAGCAGAACAACACTTAAACATATTATTACCCCATGATTCGGCATTTGTAGAAGACTCCAGGGTTGGGATTGTGGTTGAGACGCCCGGGGATGACTTTTGGTGATTTGCAGGGCACCACACCAAGGCAGGGTTGCGATGA
>JAHIAM010008109.1:0-12830 GCA_021605205.1 Aegilops longissima | reverse complement strand
TGTCTTGTGTGTGCATGCTTCCTCTCTGAATCTTTAACACTAAATTTTCTCTGAATTTCTTCTGTATCCTCACTAGTAGAAAAAGGGGCTATCGTCCAGGGCAGTTTAGCCCATTAGTCCTGGTTCAATCCAGAACCGGGACCAATGGAGCTATTGCCCAGTTCATGAGACCGGGGGCGGCCCACGTGGGTCATTGTGGGTCATTTGGTCCCGGTTGGTGGGACGAACCGGGACCAATGGTCTGCTCTGGCCCACCACTATTGGTCGGTTAGTGGCATGAACCGGGACCAAAACTCCCTTTAGTCGGCTCATGCCACGAACCGGGACCAATAGTGCTGCCTATATATACCCCTCGCTCATGACGAGCACTCGATCCATTGCTCTGTTTTTCTCTTGCCGGCGATGGGGGCATTGTGGTGCTCTAGCTCACCTCCTATGCACATGAGGTGTTCGATGAAATGCCGAGCCACACTACTTAAGCTTTCTCCTCTCAAGCTCGACCTCCAACCTCCATTTTCCTCAATATTTGTCTAGGTTTAGCGGTCCGTCACGCCCGTCCCGTCTTCACCGCCGTTGATCACCAGCGCCGATCTCATCGCCCGACACCACCGTGGTGAGCCTCTTGTTCTTATCTTCTTTACGAAAGGAAAAATATTCTTACTTGTATTATTTTCTTACTTTTATTATTGCATCTTATATAGTGCGATGGTTTTGGTATCCGCCCCGTCGGCCCTCGTCACATCTATGATTCGGATGTGGTATATATTATCTTTTCATAACTATTGGTTCATTTATTGTTTATGAAAATTATGCCGATAACGTGACATAGATTTTATTTATCTAGGAGGTTGTTGAACGGAAATTCCAACCGACCCTATTGTCGAGAGGTTAAATTTAGTTGAAGAAAAAACAATTTCTTGAAGGAAAAAATAAAAAAACTTGAGGAGGAGAAGATGATATTGGAGTTGCATGTTGCGGATGTAAATCGATGATCACAAGATCAAGATGGATGCAATGCGCTTGAAGATGAGAAAGATTAGAAAATATGCCATTCATCTGAGGCTTGGTATCATTATGCCGTTGGATCAGTTGTTACCTTGGTTGCGATTATGATCGTATTTGTTTTCACATTGAAATGTTTTACATAGTTTCAATGTATGGTTTAATTAATTTAGATGCTCTGCGAGCTTTATGTTGTTAGATGAGAACTATGTATGTACTTTGGTTTTTATGTGATGATGAACTTCTATTAATTTGGTCATTAATTATCTATTCATGATGTTACGTAATGATTTTGACACATAATTATATATAATGCCTTGAGATGAACCGGCAATGGATGTACGGTGGCAGACACACCTCAAGTACATTAAGGCGTGCATGCTTTTCTCGAAGTGGCTGAGGCAAACAAGCAGAATGGTTTTATGTGTTGTCCATGCCCTATATGTGGAATCTGAAGTCTTACTCGACGGAAAATCCTTCACACCCACCTGCTTTACAAGGGTTTCATGCCACACTATAATGTTTGGGCGAGGCACGGAGAAATAGGGGTTATGATGGAAGGCGGCGAGGAAGAAGAATGCGATGACAACTATGTGCCCCTGAATACGGTGATGCTCTTGAACATCAAGATGCACAGACGATGTGCGATGGTGCTGCTGCAGTGAAGCTGCTGAAGATCAAGAGGAACAGACGATGTGCCCCATGATGATGATCTCCGCGGGTCATTGTCGATGCAAGGACACAATCACGAAAGTCAAAGGAGAAGCTGAAGTTCGATCGCATGTTAGAGGATCACAAAAAGGTTGTACCCCAATTGCGAAGATGGCAACACAAAGCTCGGTACCGTACTCGAATTGCTGCGATGGAAGGCGAGAATGTTGTGCTGATAAAGGATTTGAGAAGCTCTGAAAATAATGAAGAAGAAGCTTCCAAGGATAACAATTGCCCGACAGTACATACGCAGCAAAGAAGGTCGTATGCCCTCTAGGATTGGAGGTGGAGAAGATACATGCATGCCCTAATGACTGCATCCTCTACCGTGGTGCCTACAAGGATCTGAGCGCATGCCGGTATCACGGTGCATTCTGATATAAGATCGAGGCGAGATGACCACAGTGATGTTGTGGCGAGCCTCCGGAAGAGGTTCCTGCGAAGGTGATGTGGTATGCTCCTATAATACCACGGTTGAAGCGTCTGTTCGAAGCGGAGAGCATGCCAAGTTGATGTGATGGCACAGTGAGGACCGTAAGAAAGGCGGGAAGTTGAGAGCACCCGGCGGCGGGTCGCGATGGAGAAAAATCGAGAGAAATCTTGGGATGAGTTTGCAAAGGACCCAAGGAGCGTATGGTTTGCTTTAAGCGCGGATGGCATTAATCCTTTCGGGGTAGAGCAGCAATCACAGCGTCGGCCCGTGACTCTATGTATGTATAACCTTCCTCCTTGGATGTGCATGAAGCGGAAGTTCATTATGATGCGGTTCTCATCCAAGGCCCTAAGCAACCCGACAACGACATTGATGTGTACCTAAGGCCATTAGTTGAGGAACTTTTACAGCTGTGGAATGGAAGCGGTGTGCGTCGTGGGATGAGCACAAAAGGAGAATTTGACCTAAAGGCGTTGCTGTTCGTGACCATCAACGATTGGCCGCTCTCGATAACCTTCGGGACAGACAAACAAGGGATACCACGCATGCACACACTGTTTACTTGACACCGATAGTATATACAGGAAGCTGCGGGAAGAATGTGTACACAGGCCATCGTCGATTTCTTCCGACCAACCATCAATGCGAAAGAAAGGCAAGCATTTCAAAGCGAGGCAGATCACGGAAGAAGCCGCCATGCGTACCGGTGATCACGTACTTGCTATGGTCAATGATTTACGTAATCTTTGGAAAGGGTCGGCGGACTAGCTGTTCGAATGGCGCTGAGAATCACGCACCCATGTGGAAGAAGAAATCTATATTTTGGGACCTACCCTCTGGAAAGACCTAGAGGTCCGCTCTTGATCGGCGTGATGCGTGACGAAGAACCTGCGTGAACCTGCTAGGCTTCTTGGGCGTGTATGGGAAGACAAAAGATACACACGAGGCGCGAGAGGACCTGCAACGCTTACGAAAAAGAGGGCATGCCTCCGAAGCGATATGAAGGTCCTGCCAGCTACGCTCTTCGAAAGAAGAAAAAATATTCTTTCAATGCCTGCTCGATATGAAGGTCGGCTGGCTTCTAAATCGAATATAAAGGGAATAATAAATATGCGGAGAAAAGTTCCGAACCTAAAGTCTCATGACTGCCACGTGATTATGGCGCAACTACTTTCGGTTGCATTGAGGGGCTTCTACGGAAAGCGTCCGATTAGCCATTGTGAAGCTATGTGCATTCCTCAATGCAATATCTCGAGAAGGTGATCGATCCAGAAATCGTACCAGCGCTAAGGAGTGATGTGGTGCAATGTCTTGTCGGTTTCGAGCTGGTGTTCCCACCATCCTTCTTCAATATCATGACCCGTCCTAGTTCATCTAGTCGGCGAGATTGTCATTCAGGGGCCCGTATTTCTACACAATATGTACCCCTTTGAGAGGTTCATGGGAGTCCTAAAGATATATGTTAAATAACCGTGCTAGGCGAAGGAAGCATCTCCATGGGCCATCAAGCGAGAGGATGTCATCGGGTTTTGTGTTGACTTCATTCCTGGCCTTAATAAGATAGGTCTCCCTAAATCGCGGTATGAGGGAGGCTATTTGGAAAAACGCGCTTGGAAGAGACTCAATAATATCTGAGGGGCGGATATTCTTGGTCTCAAGCACACTACAGTTCTCTGAGAACTCTACCTTGGTGACCCGTATGTCGATGAACACAAGAACAGTCTGCGCTCCAAACACCGGAGCGGTCTGACGGCTGGATTACATGTGAACACATCGGGACTTTCAGCAGTTGGTTGGAAACACGTCTCGGAGGTGACAGCACTGTTTGTGATGAGTTGTACTTGTTGTCGGGGACCATCTTATTGTAATGATTTGGAAAGGATCTGAGATAAATGGGAATACATTTTACATGATTGACCAAGATGAAAAGAGCACCAACCAAAACAGCGGTGTCGCTTTGATGCAACAACCGACAAGGAAATGACACATATTATGGTTACATAGTAGACATATGGGAACTTGACTACGGAGTAGATTTTAAGGTCCCTTTGTTTAAGTGCAAGTGGGTCAATCTGTCGGGAGGCGAGTGCAGGTAGACCCATAGTGCGGAATGACAACAGTGGATCTGAAAAATCTTGGGTACAGCTGACGAACCGTTCGTCCTAGCCAATGATGTGGCACAGGTTATCTATGTGAAGGACATGTCTACCAGACCGAGGAAAAGAAAAGATAAGAAGCGAATACATCATACAATGAGCCAAAGCGCCACATAGTTCTTTTAGGAAAAAGGGACATCCACAGGAGTGGAGGCAAGACAGACATGTACGAAGAGTATGAAAAGTTTCATGAAATTCCCCCTTCAAAGTCAAGGCTGACCCAAGCATCCGATAAGCGATGAAGATTATCCATGGTTCTGGCGCAATAAGCAAGCGACACAAGCGAAGAAAAAGTGAAGACTTTCTCCATAACTATTATGATGATACCATGCCAACTTTGTAACACACGAGTATGATACCATTGTCCGTTTTGTTCATGAACATGCTATGCCAACTTTTGAGAGTTCATTTGAAAACTATGAATTTGCAAACCTACGCCAACGAAGGCGCTCACACGGTTTATAAGCCCGTCCCTCTCGCCTTGTTGAGCTCACAAACTTGTGATTCACACAAATTTCAAAATTCAAATTTTATAAAACTAATGGCACAAACAGAAAGTTTATAATTGTTCTAAAACAAATGGCACTAACAGAAAGTTTATAATTTTGCTGACCTAAAAGCAAAAAGAATTAAAAATAAAGCAAAAACCAAAAGAAAATTAATAATGCAGAAAACAAAACAAAAAACTTGAAAAAAACAAATAATAGCAACAATAAGCATTTTGTTGTAAGTAGAAACAAAATAAAATAAATAAAGCAACAAAGAAAACAAAAAAGTGTTTTCAAATTTTAAAACTAATGGCACTACTAGAAAGTTTATATTTTTCTAAAACTAAAAGCACTAACAGAAAGTTTATAATTTTGCTGACCTAAAAGCAAAAATAATTAAAAATAAAGCAAAAAACCAAAAGAAAATAAATAATGCAGAAAACAAAACAAAAAACTTGAAAAAAATAAAAATAGCAACAATAAGTATTTTGTTGTAAGTAGAAACAAAATAAAATAAATAAAGCAACAAAGAAAACAAAAAAGTGTTTTCAAATTTTAAAACTAATGGCACTAATAGAAAGTTTATATTTTTCTAAAACTAAAAGCAAAAAGAAATAAAATATAAAGCAAAAAAAAGTGCCACCTCTATTTACGGCCTGAATCGACTAGAAACCCTATGGGCCAGGATTCAGGCCAGGAAGGCCAGCAGGCCTGAGCAAAGATGGTAGAGTTAGGCCGAGCCTGCTTTAGAGAGGAGCTCGAGAGGGCCGCACTGCACCTTATAAACTGGTGCGGCTCCTCTCAACTAGCGAGTGGGACTAAACATTTGGCGTGAGGCAGCACAAGGCCTTTGGTCCCGGTTGGTGGCACCAGCGGGACTAATGCCCCCTTTAGTCGGTTGGTGCCTGCAACCGGGACAAACCCGCCGCTCCCGCCCTTTGGGCTGCTGAAATTTGGCCTTTGGTCGGTTGGTGGCACCAACCGGGACTAAAGGGGCATTAGCCCGGTTGGAGCCACGAACGGGACTAATGCCCTTGCTATATAACCAGGACTTGTGAAAATTTCACATCTCCCTCGCCTCCTAGCTAGTTGCCCCCGCGCCGGGGCTGCCCAAATCGTCGCGCGCTCCTCGTCGCCGTCGCCGTCGCCAGCCGCCATCCCGTCTCCCGTGCCCCTGCCCGCGCCCGAGCCGCCCGGCCGCCGCCCGTGCCCTGCCCGTCCCGAGCACGCTGCAGCGCGCCCTGCGCCCAGCCCGCCCAGCGCCCGCCGAGCTGCCCAGCGCCGCCCGCCGCCGTCGCCGTCGCCACGCCCGTCGTCACCATCGCCGTCGCCCGCGCCCGTTATCGCCGCCGTCGTTACCATCGCCGTCGCCAGCGCCGTCGCCGCCGCCGTCGGCCCCGCCGTCGTCGCCGCACCGCATCTGCTAACGCCGTCGCCCTGCCTCGTCGTCGCCGTCGTCGCCCCGTCGCCGCCCTGCCTCCAGCGACCTCGCCGTCGTCCGCGCCTCCCGACCTCGCCGTCGCCTCCACCTCCCCGACCTCGCCGTCGCCTCCGCCTCCCCTGCCCTGCCCCGCGCGCGCCACCTCTGCATCAGGCCGGCCCCGACATCGCCGTTGCCGACGCCGCCCACAGTGAGCCCCCGCGCACCTGCCCTGCCCCCCTGCCGCCGCCGCCATGATTTTTTTTCATAGATGTGATGCTTTTTTTCATAAATGTTCATGTATATATATTGATGTATGGATATATGTATGATGCTTTTTGCATATGTGTTGATCTAATGTTTTTTTCTGCATATATATATGATGTTTTTTGTTCATAGATGATCATATGAATTTTTTGTTCATAGATATGATCATATATATGATGTATGCATGGATCGATGTGGATGGAATATGATGTTTTTTGTTCATAGAATATGATGTTTTTTATTCATAGATTTTATTTTGTTCATGAGAGAGCGGGGCGTCGAGGAAGTTGTACTGTTTAGAGTTAGGGTTAAATGGGAAGAAGGAAAATAAGGAAAAAGAATAAAGAGGAAGAAGGAAGAAGGAGAAGAAGAGGAGAAAAAAAATAAGAAGAGGAAATAGAAGAAAAAGGAGAAGAAGAAGGAATAGAGGAGAAGAAGAAAAAAATTCTATTTTTCTTCTTCTCCTCTATTCTTCTTCTCTTTTCTTTTTTCTTCTTCTTCTTCTTCTTCTTCTCTTCTTCTTCTTCTTCTTCTTCTTCTTCTTCTTCTTCTTCTTCTTCTTCTTCTTCTTTTTATCGGGAGCGAGGGTGTCGAGGATCGCTGAGGGTCGACAGTCGGGAATTAGGCTAGAGGTCGAGATGGTCACGGAGGGTCGAGGTCGTCGAGGCGGTCGAGTCAATGTTTTGAGGTCGAGGTCGTCGAGGCGGTCGAGGTTCGAGGCACAAGGGTTTGAGGTTCGAGGTTCTAGGGTCGAGGTTCGAGGTTCTAGGGTTCGAGGTTCTAGGGTCGAGGTTCGAGGTTCTAGGATCCGAAGGAAGAAGGAAGAAGAAGAAGAAAAGAATGAGAGGAAAAGAAGAAAAGAAGAGGAGAAGAAGAAAGGAATAGAGGAGAAGAAGAAAAATAGAATTTTTTCTATTTTCTTCTTCTCCTCTATTTCTTCTTCTCTCTTCTTCTTCTTCTTCTTCTTCTTCTTCCTTCTTCCTCTTTTCTTCCTTTTCCTTATTTTCCTTTCTCGAGGGATAAGAAGAAAAGAAGAGGAGAAGAAGAAAGAAAGGAATAGAGGAGAAAGAAGAAACTTTGACACGAGGGGGTGCGATACCCCTCCCGATAACATATTTTCCCATGTATATGTATGTTGCGTCGTTGTCGATATAACGAGGGTGTCGAGGATCGCCGAGGGTGAGGTCGGGAACTAGGGTAGAGGGTCGAGGGTCGTTAAGGGGTCAAGGGTCGAAGGTTTTAGGGTCGAGGGTTCCTATAGTGTCAAAGTATTGAAGAAATCCATGGCTTCATCATTAGCTGGATAGGATAATTTGCCTTTTTGCTGAACTTTTTACCAAAAAGCGAATTATCCTATCTGGGACTCCGTTCCAAAACAACTTTGGAGAGCTTCGTACCATCATGCACCTGTTACTTTCACCTAATGATGAAGACATGGTTTTGTTGAATCCTTTGACACTAGGCAACCTCCGACCCTCGGCGATCTTGACCCTTGACCCTCGACCGCTCGGCGATCCGACCCTCTACCCTACATGGCGTCGATGCCCACGTCACTTGTGGGACATAGATGTCTGTTCAGCGCCGACCCCTCCCGATAGCTTCAACACGTGGGGGGTCGATGTTATACCCTCTCCTAGCTTGAAGCGTTCTCGAGGCCACCCCTAACCCTTGAAGCGTTGTCGAGGCCACCCCAAACCCTAGAAGCAGCGTCGAGGCCACTAATATGATTCCTTATTGTGATTAGCTAGCTAGTTCTCGTTGGCACTAATATATCCATATCTGTCATGTTTGAATAATAATTGCCATGTTGTAAATATTTGTAGAAACTATGGACACCCCGAGATGAAGCACAAGAAGCGTTGTTGAGGACATAATCGCTGCAGAGTGATGCCGTCTCCTCGATGATGTTTCTCAACGACAACAATGGTCTCGAAGGAGAGGGTGAAGAAGCAGCTGGCTATGATTTACATGGCTCCGATGACCCAATGCGGTGCAAGAAGGAGAGGTGAAGAAGTAGACCGTGAGGGCGGCTCGGTGATCACCAAACCGAGTCCGGCCAGGTATATATATTAGTTAAGCCTGTCTGACTAGCTCTCGTCTTTGTTTTGGTATATATGTACACATATTAATTAACTCTCGTCTTTGTTCTTTTTCTAGCCCTCGGGATCGAGCACAACCGGTAAAGAGGCGAGGCCGAAGAAAAAGTTGAGCTCGGATGAAAAGTTTGAGATCATACAAATCGCGTGACGACCAACCGATTGAACCCTACTGGACAAAGAAGGCATTTGTTGCTCGGTCACGGGGTTACGGTTAGGGACAAGATCGATCAGCATCCACCAATGGTATAAGCCTAAACGAAGACCACGAGGTGTCTTGTGTCAATGATATGCAGAAAAATGATCTTTGGACTGAGCTGAAGTGAAATTTTACCCTACCGCGGAGGATGATCCGGAGAAGCCAGTAATAGAGCCATTAATCAAGTCTTTTGCTCTTAAGAAGATGGCAGAACTATTCAGGAATTGGAAGAAAGACCTCAATCGTATGTCGAAAAAATGAGACACCAGAATTCACGGGCAAATATGAGAAGATCGAGATGGTGGCCGCATTTGTGGCCTACAAGACATCGGAAAAGAGTAAAAAGATGTCAGCGACAAGCAAGAGAAATGCTGCGAAGAAGAAGCTTCACCATCGCCGCGAAGTCAGGTGGCTACCTCATAGCCCGGCCTAAGTGGGCCAAGGCTGAGAATGATCTGCTTGATAAAGGGATCGAACCGAGAAAATGAACTGGCGAGACCGTTGCGGACTTGGTTCTTGGGGCGGCGGATCCTTGGACCCTATAGCGGGAAGTGCATTTGGGCGGACGAACAATTGGACATACCAGTCAAGAGGCTTAAGCATTATATCGAAGCAGCGCAGCAAGGGAGTTCGTTCGAGACAGGGAGAAGGGCGAGCTCACAATGGCCCTCGAGAATCCTGAGCACCACAGGGCGGACCACGAGGCACGCCGAGCTCCCTTTCGTGGAAGGCTGGATTTCGGACGCGAGGGGTTACAAAACCCATGAGAGGAGGAAAAAAGCTGGAGCGAGAGCCTAATGCAGGCGCTGCACGAAAGGTAATGGGGCTACGAGGAGCGAGAAGAGGCGAAGCAGCAGATCACAACAAGCGACCTGCGAAGCTTCCCGAAGCTACCCGCCATCTCGGCGGAGAAGCAGCGTGGCTTCCACCGAGCTGCTTCAGCGAGCAACATGCCTTGGCGGCTCCTGCCAGCTATCCGTGGATGCTATCACGGATGCTGAAAGTTGCCACCTTATGGCGCAATGGAGCAATTTGAAGGTCAAAGCGGCTGTTGGCTCTGTTTATCCTACTAAACCCGACTCAACTTTTCACTGCGGCCGATTCGAGAAGGATATGCTAACGTGATGGTCGATGAAATAACGGAGGATTTGAGGAGCTCGGCTTGACCACCCTACGGTGAAGGGAGTATCGGCTGGGTTACTGCTGAAGACTCCATGCCTATGGCGGAAGGATCTCATCAACCTTCGAACTGGGCGCCTCCGCCTCCTCCTCCTCCTGCGGCGAGTCAGGGCACTCCGCCTCCTCCACCGCCTCCTCCTCCGTGAGTGGCGATCAGGGCACTCGGCGGCTCCTTCTCCGGCGTGGCGGCACTCCGTCTCCTTCTCCGCCTGCACGGCGCGTCCGGGCAGCCAGCCTCCTCCTTCTCCACCTCGTCGGCAAGGCGGAAGAGACCCGCCGCCGCTCCGGCTGCTCCGGCGCGTCGTAGTCCTTCTCCTCCGCCTCGTAAGCAAGGAAAAAGACATCCGCTCCGTCTGCTCTGCGGCGTCTAGCAGTACAGCCAAAGGCGGGAGGAGATCTGATTCGGTCCTTCTTTGAAGACTCGGAGAAGTTACCGTCTGAGAGGCGAGGAGGAAAGCGAATCGCGCGAGACGAAGTGGATGACTGGTTTCAAGGGTTGAAAGCAAAGACATCCACCTCGGAGGAGAAGGTAGATCCGGTCAAAGCGAAGCGCACTCTAGCTGCTGACAAAACCACCCAAGTCTCCGCGAAAGGCAACTATAAGCGCATTATTGGAAGGCATTTGCGAGCGGAGAGATCGGGAAATCTGTCGGTGATCAAAGGATGAAAGAGCGACGAGCTGGAAACAAATTGCCCAGCTCGGCGAACAACAACAATCGTGCCCCCGCTCAAGGTGCCTGCTAGCGACATCGTCGATCCGAGGATGGTGCCGGTTATGGCAATCCTGAAGATTACCTGCCCGACGATGTACAATTTGATTTCTTGGAGGTGCAGATACAAAGATCTGATCTGAGAAGCCTCTCGTCAAGATGAAAGCTCTCTAACAATGATGATCACGAAGATTGCATGATTGGTACATGAAAACCTGCAAAGAGTCGAGGGAGGAATACTTTGTATGTGAGAGTTAAAAGGAGCATGACCTCCTTGGAATTGAACTGTTGCCTATTCAATTTGAGGAGTTCTATCAGTTTTCAATCAATTGGCCCTCGATAAAGCAACGGTCACCTGCTATTATGCGTAAGTAGTACTACTTATGTCATTAAGTATCTCTATATAACTCAGCTCTTTCATTGCATGTATTTATAAATATCCTCACTATATTATGCAGATTGAAGATCATGAAATGAAGAAAAAACAAGTGGGTGATATTGGGTTCATTAACACATATCTCATAGATGCAAATGAGGTTAAATATCATGCCGCTTGAAACCGAGGCCAACTTACTACGATCGTTGGAAATAAATGAACACAAAAATACAATACTCTTTCCTTACAACTACCGTGAGTATTACTGTCTTATGGCATATTCGGTTTCCCTTATTTAGTCAGGTTATAGAAATGTAATATTGATGAGTTATGCATGCGTGTGCAGGTTCCACTATATTCTCCTAGAGATTAAGCTTGAGCAGGGAGTAGTAACTGTCTTAGACTCGAGGCGAAAAGATCCCAAGGAGTATCGGAAATGACTGAAATGCTCGAAAGTAAGTTAAATCGATCATTATCCACCATATCAACAACTTTGTTCATTTCTGATATCAAGTAATTGTTTTCTTTGTATGGCAGGGCTTGGGAAAATTCACCAAAAAGCTCGGGACTACCGAAGAAGCTGCAATTTAGACACCAGTAAGTACTATATAGTAGCATATTCCAGCATCTCCTAGTGATTCAAGCGCTAGTTTCATCAATACCATTTAGCATGTGCTTGCTAATTATCAGTTTGATTGACCTCTGTTTCTTGTAAAGTGGTTGTGGCAGGAACAAGGGAATGATTTCTGTGGATACTACGTTTGCGAGTCCATCCGCCACCACGACCTGTGAGAGGGCTACTCCGACAAACAATTTGAAGTCGTAAATAAAAATATTCACAATTTTATTTTATTACCATCATTTGTGTTGAGTTTCATTCATTTATATATGTATATATATATATATATATATATATATATATATATATATATATATATATATATATATATATATATATATATATATATATATATATATATATATATATATATATATATATATATATACCCTTTCTTAAAATTAGATGTTTGAGCGGGATGAACTCCTAGCACCAGATCGCATGCGAGCAATTCAAGAGGAATTGGCGGCATTCTTTCTTGACCATGTGATCGCTGAAGGCAGGGAATACTATATGGACCACAGCGTCCGTATTGTAAAGATAATTATTGTATATATGTAGCGGTAGTGTCGGATAGATATCGAGAACTTGTTGTTCGACCAATCTCTCGGAGAAGGAGAGGTGGTCGATATCACTTCTCTCTGTATGCATATATGTTCATGACAATCTTCTCTTTGCTTAATTACTAGCTAGCTAGCATGTCTAGTTAGTCCTCTCTATACGTATGTATAGTACGTAGCGTCGACCAAGCACGGACAAAAGAAAGGACACTTTTCTCTATTAATTAGCTAGCTATAGCACAATATATGAAACACCTAAATTAACCCCCCAAAACCCCCCAAACCCCCCTTTTGAAAAATAAAATAAAAACCAGAGCCAAAGAAATGCTGACGCGTGTATGCCTATTGTGAAATCGATTTCGAAAAAGAATGGATTCGGTCTTATACATACGCGAGGAAGGTAATCAAAAAAGAGAGAAGACAAGTTCTTCTTTCTTTTATCACTTAGGAACCGTCTTGAGATGAAAGTCTCATGCGGTTTTGCATGAAGAAAAAGCGAGGAATCCTCTTTTAACTCGACTCCCCCACTCCGATCGTTGCTTTTCTTTACATTACTTGAAAGTAGCTGCTTCAGCTTCAGCCACCTTGAATTCTCGATATTCCTTTTATTTCTC
>JAHIAM010008108.1:0-18829 GCA_021605205.1 Aegilops longissima | reverse complement strand
GTGCAGCAGGATCCCAGGGCTTCGCCAAGCGCCCAGGGAGGGAGAGGTGTAGCAAGGGAAGGAGGCGCCAAGTGCAAGGGTGTGGCTGCCCTCCTCCCCCCTATATATAGGGTCCCTGGGCGCAGGCCCCAGGAGATGGGATCTCCTGGGGCGGCCAAGGGGGTGCCTGCCCCCAAGGCAGTGAGGGCCCCTCCCCAGGGTTCCCAACCCTAGGCGCAGGGGGCCAGGGGGCGCACCAGCCCACCAGGCTGGTTCCCTCCAACTTCAGCCCATGGGGCCCTCCGGATAGGTGGCCCCACCTGTGGATCCTCGATCTTCCGTGGTCCCAGACAATACCGGACTCAAACTTTCCCGACGGTCAAACTCGACTTCCCATATATAATTCTTTACCTACGGACCATTCCGAACTCCTCGTGACGCCCGGGATATCATCCCGACTACGAACAACTTTCGTTGCTGCATACTAATATCTCTACAACCCTAGCATCACCGAACCTTATGTGTAGACCCTATGGGTTCGGAGACACGAGACATGACGAGACGGCTCTCCGGTCAATAACCAACAACGGATCTGATACCCATGTTGGCTTCTACATGCTCCTCGATGATCTCATCGGATGAACCACTGCGAGGATTCAAGCAACCCTGACACAATTCCCTTTTGTCAATCGGTATGTTACTTGCCCGAGATTCGACCTCAAGATCCCAATACCTCGCTCAATCTCGCATCGCAAGTCACTTTACTCGCATCAGAATGCATGATCCCGTGACCGACACTTGGTCACTTTGAGCTCATTATGATGATGCATTGCTGAGTGGGCCCAGAGATACCTCTCCATACACGGAGGACAAATCCCGCCTCGATCCATGTCAACCCAACAGATACTTTCGAGATACCCGTAGTATACCTTTATAGTCACCCAGTTACGCCAGACGCTTGGTACACCCAAAGCACTCCTACGGTATCCGGAGTTACACGATCTCATGGTCTAAGGAAAAATACTTGACATTGGAAAAGCTCTAGGAAACGAACTACACGATCTTGTGCTATGCTTAGGATTGTCTTGTCCATCACATCATTCTCCTAATGATGCGATCTCGTTATCAATGACATCCAATGTCCATAGTCGAAACCATGACTATCTGCTGATCAACGGGCTAGTCAACTAGAGGCTCACTAGGGACATATTGTGGTCTAAGTATTCACATGTATTACGATTTCCGGATAACACAATTATAGCATGAATAAAAGACAATTATCATGAACAAGGAAATATAATAATAATCCTTTTATTATTGCCTCTAGGGCATATTTCCAACAGTCTCCCACTTGCACTAGAGTCAATAATCTAGTTACATTGTGATGAATCGAACACCCATAGAGTTCGTGTTGATCATGTTTTGCTCGTGGAAGAAGTTTAGTCAACGGATCTCTGACATTCAGATCCGTATGTACTTTGCAAATATCTATGTCTCCATCTTGAACATTTTCACGGATGGAGTTGAAACGACGCTTGATGTGCCTGGTCTTCTTATGAAACCCGGCTCCTTGGCAAGGGCAATAGCTCCAGTTGTCACGAAGAGAGTGATCGCCCCGACGCATTGGGTATGACTCCTAGGTCGGTGATGAACTCCTTCATCCATATTGCTTCATGTGCTGCCTCCGAGGCTGCCATGTACTCCGCTCACATGTAGATCCCGCCACGACGCCTCGCTTGTCAACCGCACCAGCCATCGCTCCACGATTCAACATATACACGATCCGTTTGTGACTTAGAGTCATTCAGACTGGTCGGCTAGCATCGACGTAACCCTTTACGACGAGCTCTTCGTCACCTCCATAAACAAGAAACATGTCATTTGTCCTTTTCAGGTACTTCAGGATATTCTTGACCGCTGTCCAGTGTTCCTTGCCGGGATTACTTTGGTACCTTCCTACCAAACTTACGGCAAGGTTTACATCAGGTCGGGTACACAACATGGCATACATAATAGATCCTATGGCTGAGGCATAGGGGATGACACTCATCTCTTCTTTATCTTCTGCCGTGGTCGGGCATTGAGCCGAGCTCAATCTCACACCTTGCAATATAGGCAAGAACCCTTTCTTGGACTGATCCATATTGAACTTCTTCAATATCTTATAAAGGTATGTGCTTTGTGAAAGACCTATGAGGCGCCTCGATCTATCCCTATAGATCTTGATGCCAAATATGTAAGCAGCTTCTCCAAGGTCCTTCATCCTTAATGTTGTCCAAGAGTTCTATATCAATTCCCATCAAGAGTATGTCATCTACATATAATATGAGAAATGCTACAGCCCCACTCACTTTCTTGTAAATGCAGGCTTCTCCATAAGGCTGATAAACCCAAACGCTTTGATCATCTCATCAAAGCGTAATGTTCCAACTCCGAGATGCTTGCACCAGTCCATAAATGGATTGTTGTAGCTTGCATACCTTGTTAGCATTCTTAGGGTCGATAAAACCTTCCGCTGCATCATATACAGCTTCTTCCTTAAGATAGCCGTTAGGAATGCCGCTTTGACGCCCATCCGCCATATCTCATAATCGTAGTATGCTAATTGCTAACATGATTCGGACGGACTTCAGCTTCGCCACGGAGAGAAAGTCTCATCGTAGTCAACCCCTTGAACTTGCCGATAACCCTTGGCGACAAGTCGAGCTTTATAGATGGTAACATTACCATCCGCCTCGCCTTCTTCTTAAAGATCCATTTGTTTTCTATCGCACGATCATCGGCAAGTCTGCAAAGTCCATACTTTGTTTTCATACATGGATTCTATCTCGATTGCATGGCTTCAAGCCATTTGTTGGAATCTGGCCCGCCATCGCTTCTTCATAGTTCAAGGTTCACCGTTGTCTAACAACATGATTTCCGTGACAGGGTTGCCATACCACTCGGGTGGAACGTGTCCTTGTAGACCTACGAGGTTTAGTAGCAACTTGATCCGAAGTACCTTGATCATCATCATTAATTTCCTTCGCCGGTGTAGGCACCACAGAACATTTTCCCGAGCTGCACTACTTTTCGTTCAAGAGGTAGTACTTCATCTAGTTCTACTTTCCTCCCACTTACTCCTTTCGAGAGAAACTCTTTTTCCGTAAAGGATCCGCTCTTGGCAACAAAGATCTTGCCTTCGATCTAAGGTAGAAGGTATACCCAATGGTTTCCTTAGGATATCCTATGAAGACACATTTTTCCGACTTGGGTTCGAGCTTTTCAGGTTGAAGTTTTTGACATAAGCATCGCATCCCCAAACTTTTAGAAACGACACTTAGGTTTCTTCCCAAACCATAATTTTACTTGTCGCCTCAACGGATTTAGACGGAGCCCTATTTAAAGTGAATGTAGCTGTCTCTAGTGCGATCCCCAAAATGATAGCGTAAATCGGTAAGAGACATCATAGATCGCACCATATCCAATAGAGTGCGACATTACGCTCGTACACACCGCATTACCGAGGTGTTCCAGCGGCGTGAGTTGTGAAATGATTCCACATTTCCTTGAGCACGCATCAAATTCATGAATTAAATATTCTCCTCCACGATCTGATCAGGAACTTTATCTTTCGGTCACGTTGATTCTCTACCTCATTCTGAAATTCCTTGAACTTTTCAAAGGTCTCAGACTTGTGTTTCATCAAGTACACATACCCATATCTACTCAAGTCGCGGAGAGTGAGAACATAACGATATCCTCCATGAAGCCTCAACGCCATTGGACCGCAACATCAAGATGTATGATTTCCAATAAGTTGGTTGCTCGCCCATTGTTCCGGAGAACGGAGTCTTGGTCATTTTGCCCATGAGGCATGGTTCACATGTGTCAAATGATTCATAATCGAGACTCTAAAAGTCCATCAGATGGAGCTTCTTCATGCGCTTGACACCAATGTGACCATAAGAGTACACAAGTATGTGGGACTATCGTTATCAACTTTACATCTTTTGGTATTCACACTATGAATATGTGTAACATCACGCTCGAGATTCATTAAGAATAAACCATGACCATCGGGCATGACCATAAAACATATCTCTCATATAAATAGAACAACCATTATCCTCGGATTTAAATGAGTAGCCATCTCGATTAAACGAGATCCAGGTACAATGTTCATGCTCAAACTTGGCACTAAATAACAATTATTGAGGTTTAAAACTAATCCCGAGGTAAATGTAGAGGTAGCGTCGGCGCATCACATCGACCTTGAACCATTCTCACGCATCGTCACCTCGCCCTTCCCGCCTCCGCTATTCCGCAGCCTCGCTTTGAGTTACAAATATGAGCAACGACACCAGATCAAATACCGTGAGCTACTACGAAAGCACTGGTAAGGTACACATCAGTTACATGTATATCACATATACCTTTAGTGTTGCGGCCTTCTTGTCCGCTATATTTGGGGCAGTTCCACTTCCAAAGGACCCTTCCTTTGCAATAAAAGAACTCGCCTCGTGCTTGGGTCCATTCTTTGACTTCTTCCCAAGAATCGGTTACGGGCGCGCAAACATCCTTGCCGCCCTTCTTGAAGTTCTTCTTACCCTTGCCTTTCTTGAACTTGGTGGTTTTATTGACCATCAACACTTGATGTTCCTTTTTGATTTCTACTCCTGACTTCAAGCATTGAGAATACTTCAGAATAGTTTTCACCATCCTCGTGATATTGTAGTTCATCACAAAGCTCTTGTAGCTCGGTGGAGCGATCAAGGATTCTCGTGCTGACCGCCATCCGGAGGTTAATATCCACTGGACAAAGCGGTTGTGCAACCCACATTTTGAGTATGTGCTCACCGACTAACTATTTTCCTCCATCTTAAAACTATAGAACTTGTCGGAGACTTCATATCTCTCGACCCGCGTGAGCTTGAAAACCATTTTCAGCTCCTAACATCTCATATGCTCCGTGTTGCTCAAAACGCTTTTGGAGCCCCGCCTAAGCTGTAAAGCATGCCGACCGAACGAGGGAGTAATCATCAAGACGTGATTGCCAAGCGCTCATAACGCCTTGGTTCTCTCGATGGGTGCTTCACCTAGCGTCCTTCTAGGACATATGCTTTCTGGAAGCTATGAGGATGATCTCGTGTTCCGACCCAATCCGAGATAGTTGCGCCATCATCTTTCAGCTTGGTTTTCTAGGAACGCGTTAAGTTCATGTTGACATGAGCATTGGCCATTTGATCTACAAGACATTTTTTCAAAGATTTTAGACTAAGTTCATGATAATTAAGTTCATCTAATCAAATTATTTAATGAACTCCCACCAGATTAGACATCCTCTAGTCATCTAGTGTTACATGATCCGAGTCGACCAGGCCGCGGTCCGATCATCACGTGAGACGGACTAGTCATCATCGATGAACATTCCATGTTGATCGATCTTCCATACGACTCATGTTCGACCTTTCGTCTCTGTGTTCCGAGGCCATGTCTGTACATGCTAAGCTCGCAAGTTAACCTAAGTGTTTTGATGTAAATCTGTCTTACACGCTAGTATGTGAATGTTAGAATCTATCACACCCATCATCACGCGGTGCTTAAACAACGAACGTCGAACGGCACGCTTAGGGGAACACTTTCTTGAAACTATAATGAGGGATCATCTTATTTATACCGCCTCTAAGTAAACAAGATGCAAAACATGATAAACATCACATGCAATCAAATAGTAGTGACATGATATGGCCAATATCATATAGCCTTTGATCTCCATCTTCGGGCTGCATGATCATCTTCCACGCATGACACCATGATCTCCATCATCGTGTTCCATGAAGTTGTTTCGCCAACTATTACTTCTACTACTATAGCTAACGGTTTAGCAATAAAGTAAAGTAATTACATGGCGTTAAATCATTGACACGCAAGTCATACAATAATTAAGACAACTCCTATGGTTCCCCGTTGTCATACTCATCACATGCAAGTCATGATTCCTATTACAAGAACATGATCTCATACATCACAATATATCATTCATCATTCATTACAACTTTGGCCATATCACATCACAAAGCAATTGCTGCAAAAACAAGTTAGACGCCCTCAATTGTTGTTGCATCTTTTACGGGCTGCAATAGGGTTCTAGCAAGAACGTTCTTACCTACAAAAGCCACAACGTGATTTGTCAACTTCTATTTACCCTTCATAAGGACCCTTTTCATCGAATCCGCTCCAACTAAAGTGGAGAGACAGACACCGCTAGCCACCTTATGCAACTAGTGCATGTCCGGTGGAACCTGCCTCACGAAGCGCACGGTAAGGTCGTCCCGGCCGCTTCATCCCACAATATCGCTGAAGCAAAATAAGACTAGTAGTGGCAAGAAAGTTGACAACATCTTGCCCACAAGAGATTTGTGTTCTACTGCAAAGAGAACTATGCATAGACCTAGCTCGATACCATCAGTGGGAACGCTATAAAATAAAAATTTCCTACGGTTTCACCAAGATCAATCTATGAGTTCATCTAGCAACAGAGAGAGGAGTGCATCTACATACCCTTGTAGATCGAGGAAGCGCTCAAGGAACGGGTTGAGGGATTGCACTCGCCGTGATCCAAATCACCGGAGATCCTAGCGCCGAACGGACGGCACCTCCCTGCTCAACACACGACGGTCAGCATGACGCCTCCTCCTTCTTGATCCAGAAGGGGAAGGAGAGGTTGATGAAGATCCAGAAGACGACGGTGGTGGTGGATGCAGCAGGATCCCGCAGGCTTCGCCAAGCGCCCAGGAGGGAGAGGTAGCAAGGGGAAGGAGGCGCATGCAGGTGCGGCTGCCCTCCTTCCCCTCTATATATAGGGTCCCTGTGGGCGCAGCCCCAGGAGATGGGATCTCCTAGGAGGGGGCGGCGGGGGTGCCTTGCCCCCCCAAGGCAGTGGAGGCGCCTCCCAGGGTTCCCAACCCAGGCTGGGGGCCATGGGCGCACCAGCCCACCAGGCTGGTTCCTCCCACTTCAGCCCATGGGGCCCTCCGGATAGGTGGCCCCACCCGTGGACCTCGACCTTCCGTGGTCCCAGACAATACCGTGACCCCAAACTTCTCGACGGCCAAACTCAATTCTATATATAATTCTTTACCTATGGACCATTCCGAACTCCTCGTGACGTCCGGATCTCATCCTCGACTCAACAACTTTCAGTTTGCTGCATACTAATATCTCTACAACCCTAGCCACCGAACCTTATGTGTAGACCCTACGGTTCGGAGACACGAGACATGACCGAGACGGCTCCGTCAATAACCAACAGCGGGATCGGATACCCATGTTGGTCTCTACATGCCCTCGATGATCTCATCTGATGAACCACGGCGTCGAGGATTCAAGCAACCCCGCATACAATTCCCTTTGTCAATCGGTATGTTACTTGCCCGAGATTCGATCGCGGTATCCCAATACTCGCTCAATCTCGGCACGGCAAGTCACTTTACTGCATCAGAATGCATGATCCCGTGACCACACTTTGTCACTTTGAGCTCATTATGATGATGCATTACCGAGGGGCCCAGAGATACCTCTCCCATACGGAGGACAAATCCCGCCTCGATCCGGTCAACCCAAATACCGAGATACCCGTAGTATACCTTTATAGTCACCCGCTTACGCTGGACGCTTGGTACACCCAAAGCACTTACGGATCCGGAGTTACACGATCTCATGGTCTAAGGAAAAATACTTGACATTGGAAAAGCTCTAGGAAACGAACTACACGATCTTGTGCTATGCTTAGGATTGTTTGTCCATCACATCATTCTCCTAATGATGTGATCTCGTTATCAATGACATCCAATGTCCATAGTCGAAACCATGACTATCTCGTGATCAACGGGCTAGTCAACTAGAGGCTCACTAGGGACATATTGTGGTCTAAGTATTCACACATGTATTACGATTTCCTGATAACACAATCATAGCATGAATAAAAGACAATTATCATGAACAAGGAAATATAATAATAACCTTTATTATTGCCTCTAGGGCATATTTCCAAAGGAATAGCCGCGAACGGGACTATGTCAAGATTAAATGCTCGCCTGGTTATCCGGGATCCAAGACCATTTCAAGTGTAATCGAGTTCGCATATGGCCTCTACACCGGTATGACGCTTTAAAGGTTGTCTTCGGGTTAAATCCTTGATGGGTCTATGCCCATTTTGACCGATCCCGATAAAGGGTTCAAGGCCGCCGTCCATTAGGACTCTAGTCGTGAAATCCCAATGATTGGGTCTAGAACCATGCATTAACCGCCATGGCGGATGCTAGTGGATGGTCCTTCGATCAAAAGTGATCGGGCAGAAGACCACGGTTGAACTTTGGGCAACGGCTCCATCGCATATACGCCCTTAGTGCACGCTCGCCTCCCTTTTGGGTATGTGGGTTGCGATATCATGTTCACCGTCCGCACTTGTCCTCTATTATTCGTGGCCGGGCTCCTCCTCGCCATCGCTTATGCAGCCCTTGTCATTGTTTTCGCCATTTAACTTTCTCGCTCGCTTGAACACCCAACAAATTCCGCTGGTGGTTGGTGGTTTTCGGTGCCGTGTATCCGCACGAAAGCGATCGAGTATTCGTCCAAATTGACGGGCCCGAGTATTTCTTTTAAATGGCTTTTTCCGCTGACCGGTTTAGAGCCTATGAATCCGCATTGACCGTCAGATCCTCAAAGATTATCGCCGCACGCGGCGCTTTGTTCTGTTGGCGACGCGACCGCCATTGCTGTCCTGGTATCCGAATTACTGGCTCTTGGTCATGTTGTTACTACGAGCTATCCAGCTGTCCTCTCGCGCAAAAGCGGGTCATGAGTGATGTAAGGGCTGCCATGGATTTGCTTTTCCTGTCCTAGGTGTCGGCAGCCACTCGTCATGGATGTTGTGTTTGAAGGCTGGAAGGGCCTCTCGATCCCGGACAACACAATTTGATTTTTCTTGGTTAGGAACCGTGGTCTGTAATTGTTTGGCCGATTCTCCGCTGCTGAATTATGTGGCTTAGGTCCGGGCGCTCAGTGGTCGCATATATGTGCCCTGGAAATTGTCGAGGAATGCGGCTTCCGTGTCTTCCCAACAACCAATTGACTTCACGGCAAGCTATTAAGCCGTTGTCGGCTGGTCCTTTAAGCTTGAGGAGGTATTTGATGGCGTAGATCATCACCATGGGCCATGTGGATGTGAAGGAGATAGTCCTCGATCCAAACCGCAGGATCTGTTGTGCCATCGTATGATTCAATGTTTACAGTTTGAAACCCTGTGGATTTGATGATCCATCACTTCATCCGTGAAGCATAGTGGGTGTGCGGCGCTCAGATTATTATATCACGACGCAGCTCAAATGAGCTTTGTTCATCGGTTCGCCCGCCGGAGTTGCCATATCCGGCGGAAGATTATCACGCGTGGGCGCCACGCGATCCGTGAGATCGATCTTGTTTGCCTTGCCTTGTCCTCCAATATATCTCGCAGGTCCGCTCATTTCCCGCCTTGGTATTTTTGAGCGGCTGGGTGCGGCTTGAGTTGAGGGTCGAGAGGCTCACGCGCCACAGGTGGCCGTCAGCCGATTGCGTACCGCAATGTAGGTTTGGGTGCTTCTCCTCTTATCGGGTAGCAGCCTCGCTTTGGTAGTTTGAGGGCGCGAAGTTCATACTCTTCGCCGCAAGGACTTCACCCATCCGTTAGCTAGCAAGTCTTGGTCATCTATGTTGCTGTTTTTCTTGAGGCTGCTTGCCGGGCATAAGTTCGCTTGAAACGCTTCTTGTTCGACGGGATCATCGGGCACGATTTAATTGTCATCATCGAGGCTTGCCTCATCTTCGGAGGGAGGCATGTAATTATCGCCCTTACCTCTCTTCGCCGCTTCTCATGAGGGCGGCTTTCCATCCTCCCGCTGAATCTCGGCCGAGGGGTTGTCTTCGCACCGTCCCGGTGTTATTGTCTCGTGCGGAACCACCGCTTTTGCTGTGGCGGATTTAGAGCGGTGTCACGGCGCTTAGGGTGTTTCTTGGAGGGTCATCCTCCGCTGTTCCATCGCCATTCCCATCTTTTGGGATGTCCACCATGTATATGTCGATGACGAGGTGGCCTTCCGCTGCCCTCGTGGTCGCTGGTTCTGGTCGCTCTCGCATCATCGCCCATACCGCTGTCGTTCGAGTCGAAGTCCATATGTCGTTAAATCATCGGATAGGCTACTAAGTGGGTGGTGGTTGAATTTCTTCGTCGTCCGATCCCAACCTTCCGACCATAATCCGCCGTGGCTCTCCGATAAAGAGAGAGACTTTAGTGAGTTCATGATGTCGCCAAAGGGCGAAAGGAAGATGTCTGCGGCAGTGAATTTATGATCGGCGCCAATCGGATTCGATTGGCGGGCGCGAAGGTCCGGAGTCCGGAGGAGTCTCGACATTGAGTCACGAGCTTCAGCAGGACGGGTAGGTGTATGGCTCAATCGCCAGAGATCACAGCCCCGAGGCGGTGTCCAGCCACCTGTCCTCGATCGGCAGCCGCTCCGGAAGCTAAAGGTCGGAGCGACACTAGCGGGCTCTCCAGACACCGTCATGGCAGAGTAGATCATGCCCTCGTGATAAAGGTGGCTTATGCGTGGCTCAACCCGTCAAGATCAAGTCTCCGTGACGCCAACCGTAGTTCAAACTTCCAAATCTGACCTGATGGCCAGCGAAGCTTAATCTGCTCCAGATGGCTGTTAATTGCTCACAGGTGCAAAGTCACCGAATACGAAGATCTGTCCGGGAGAAAAGTCTCACCCAGAGCGAGTTGTTGATGATCGGAGGAGCCATCGGGCCTAAAGACGACGCATACGCAGGAACTCTCAATGAAAGCACCAATGTCGTGTTAAACCGCGGATCTCGGTAGGGGGTCCCGAATCAGGCCTATGCGGATGGGTAACAGAGACAAGGGACACAATGTTTTTACCTGTGTTCGGCCCTCCATGAAGTTAAAACCCTACTCCCGCTTGATTAATATTGATGATATGGGTAGCAAGAGTAGATCTACCACGAGATCGAGAGGCTAAACCCTAGAAGATAGCCTATGGTATGATTGTTCTTCGCCCCACGGACTAGAACCTCCGGTTATATAGGCACCAAGAGGGTTAGGGTTACACGAGTCGGTTACAATGGTGAGATCTACATATCCGACGCCAAGCTTGCCTTCCACGCCAAGGAAAGTCCCATCCCGACACGGACGAAGTCTTCAATCTTGTATCTTCATAGTCCAGAGTCCCAAAGGTCATAGTCCGCTATCCGACACCCCTAATCCAGACTTCTCAAGGAGTTCTACTCCGTGGGAGTAGGACTCCCTTGGCGCCGCCCTCCTCCAGGCCGGGCCTCCTTGCTCCTTTATATATAAAGGTGGGGACACCCATGAACACAACAATTGATCTCTTGATCTCTTAGCCAGCGTGCCCCTCCACCATAGTTCTCCTCGATATTGTGAAGCAAGTTTAGCGAAGCCTCATACGGTAGAACATCAAGATCGCTACCACGCCTGCCGTTAACGGAACTCTTCCCCGACACTTTGCTGGATCGGAGTCCGGGAACGCCATCGAGCTGAACGCAGGAACTTGAGGTGCCGTAGGTTTCGTGCTTGATCGGTCGGGCCGCGAAGACGCATTTACTACATCGACTCGCAGTGCTAACGCTCGCCGGGTTCACGCAGCGACGTGACACACTCTCCCTCTCTTTGCTATGCATCACCATGATCTTGCTTGCGTAGGGAATTTTTTGAAATTACTACGCCCCCAACAAAGGCATCCGCCAGATTTTATGCATAGATGTCATGCGCACGTAGAACACAAGTGAGTTGTGGGCGATATAAGTCATATCGCTTACCACAAGATGTCATACTTTAGTTCGGGCGGTATTGTTGGATGAAGCGCCCGACCGAGACACGCCAGACGCTTTACGCGAGATGGTTCTACCGACGTGTTTTGCACATAGGTGGTCAAGGGTGCCGCCCAACTTTAGTTGAACCGAAAGGCTACGCCCGTCCTTGCGAAGGTTAAAACAGGACCAACTTGACAAACTATCGCTTGGTTTTGATGCGAGGTAAGAACGGTTCTTGCTAAGCCCAAGAGCAGCCACGTAAAACTTGCAACAACAAATTAGAGGACGCCTAACTTGTTTTTGTGGCATGTTGTGATGTGATATGGTCAAGACGTGATCAAATATAAGTTGTTGTATAAGATGATCATGTTTTGTTGAAGTTATCGGCAATCGCAAAAGCCTTATGGTCATCTCTTTATTGCATAAGATGCAAGCCCAAATAATTGTTTTACTTTATCGCTATGCGATAGCAATAGTTGCAAGAGCAATAGTTGGCAGACGACCATGTGACTATTACTGATATAGATCAAGATGATGGAGATCATGGTGTCATGCCGGTGAATAGAAATCATGACGATGCTTTGATATGGAGATCAAAGGCACAATATGATGGTGGCCATATCATGTCACATATTTTTGATTGCATGTGATGTTTATCTTTATGCATCTTATCTTGCTTGATTGACGGTAGCATTATAAGATGATCTCTCACTAAATTTCAAGATAAAAGTGTTCTCCCGAGTATGCACCGCTCAAAGTTCGTCGGCCGACACCACGTGATGATCGGTGTGATAAGCTCTCACGTCCATCTACAACGGGTACAAGCCAGTTTTGCACACGCAGAATACTCAAAGTTAAACATGACGAGCCTAGCATATGCAGATGGCCTCGAACACTAAGACCGAAAGGTCGAAGCGTGAATCATATAGTAGATATGATCAACATAGTGATGTTCACCATTGAAAACTACTCCATCTCACGTGATGATCGGTTATGGTTTAGTTGATTTGATCACGGATCACTTAGATGACTAGAGGGATGTCTATCTAAGTGGGAGTTCTTAAGTAATATGATTAATTGAACTTAAATTTATCGTGAACTTAGTCCCGGTAGTATTTTGCAAATTATGTTGTAGATCAATAGCTCGCAGTTGTTTTTCATATGTTAATTTTGATATGTTCCTAGAGAAAACTGTGTTGAAAGATGTTAGTAGCAATGATGGGATTGGATCCGTGATCCGAGGATTGTCCTCATTGCTGCGTAAGAATTATGTCCTTGATGCACCGCTAGGTGACGGACCTATTGCGTAAGATGCACGTTATGAACGCTTTAGCTCAATATGATGACTACTTGATAGTTTAGTGCACCATGCTTAACGGCTTAGAATCGACTTCAAAGACGTTTTGAACGCCATGGACCATAGAGATGTTCCAGAGTTGAAGTTAATATTTCAAGCAAATACCCGAGGAGATATGAAGTTCCAACAAGTTCTATAGCTAAAAGATGGAGGAGAATTGCTCAAGCAAAGGAGCATGTGCTCGATTGTCTCGGTACTACAATCGCTTGAATCAAGTGGGAGTTAATCTTCCGATAAGATAGTGATTGGCAGAATTTTCTAGTCACCATCACCAAGTTAGTAGAACTTCGTGATGAACTATAATATGCAAGGGATAACGGAAACAATTCCCAAGCTCTTCGTGATGTAAATCCAAAAGGTAGAAATCGAAAAACATCAAGTGTTGATGGTTGACGAGACCACTAGTTTCAAGATAAGGCAAAGGAAGAAGGGAACTTCAAGAAGAACGCCAAGCAAGTTGTTGCTCAATGAAGAAGCCAAGTCTGGTCCTAAGCCTCGAGACTAAGTGCTTTAACGCAAAGGACTGGTCATCGAAGCGGAACTGCCCCAAGTATTTAGGATAAGAAGGATGGCAAAGTGAACAAAGGTATATTTGATATACATGTTATTGATGTGTACTTTACTAGTGTTTATAGCAACCCTCAGATTTGATACTAGTTCGTTGCTAAGATTAGTAACTCAAAAGGAGTTGCGAATGAACAAGACTAGTTAAGGGTGAAGTGACGATGTGTGTTGGAAGTGGTTCCAAGATTGATATGATCATCATCGCACACTCACTATACTTTCGGGATTAGTGTTGAACCTAAATAAGTGTTATTTGGTGTTTGAGTTGAGCATGAATATGATTTGATCATGTTTATTGCAATAAGGTTATTCATTAAAGTCGAGAATAATTGTTGTTCTGCTTACATGAATAAAACCTTCATGGTCATACACCCAATGAAAATGTTCGTTGGATCTCGATCGAGTGATACACATATTCATAATATTGAAGCCAAAAGATGCAAAGTTAATAATGATAGTGCAACTTATTTGTGGATGCCGCTAGGTCACATTGGTAAAGCGCATGAAGAAACTCCATGCCGATGGGTTTTTGGAATCACTTGATTATGAATCACTTGATGCTTATAACCATGCCTTATGGGCAAGATGACTAAGACTCCGCTTCTCCGAACAATGGAGCGAGCAACGACTTATTGGAAATAATAATACCGATGTAGCGATCCGATGAGTGTTGAGGTCAGGGTATCGTATTTTCTGACTTCACAGATGATTTGAGCAATATGGGTATATCTACTTGATGAAACGTAAGTCAAACATTTGAACAGTTCAAAGAATTTCAGAGTGAAGTGGAAAATCATCGTGACAAGAAAATAAAGTTTCTATGATCTGATCATGGAACAAATATTTGAGTTACGAAGTTTGGTCTTCAATTAAAACAATATGGAACACCACAAGATAATGGTGTGTCCAACGCCATAACCGATTTTATTGGATATAGTGCAATCTATGATGTTTCTTACCGATTTACCACTATATTTTTGGGGTTATGCATTAGAGACGGCTGCATTCACATTAAATAGGGCACCATCAAACTGCTGAGACGCCGCCTTATGGATCGTGGTTTGGCAAGAAACCAAAGTTGTCGCTTAAAGTTTGGGGTTCATGCTTATGGAAAAGTTTCATCCCGATAAGCTCAAACCCAAATCGAAAAATGTGTCTTCATAGGATACCAAAGGAGATGGGTACACCTTCTATCACAGATCCAAGGCAAGACATTAGTTGTTAAGAATGGATCCTTTCTAGAGAAGGAGTTTTCTTGAAAGAAGTGATTGGGAGGAAAGTAAACTTGATGAGGTAATCTGTACGCTCCCTTATTGGAAAGTAGTTCATCACATAAATCTGTTCCTGTGACTACTACACCAATTAGTGAGGAAGCTAATGATGATGATCATGTAACTTCGGATCAAGTTACTACCGAACCTCATAGGTAAACCAGAGTGAGATCCGCACTAGAGTGGTACGCTAAACCTGTTCTGGAGGTCATGTTACTTGACCATGACGAACCTACGAACTATGAGGAAGCGATGATGAGCCCAGATTCCGCAAAATGGCTTGAGGCCATGAAATCTGAGATGAGATCCATGTATGAGAACAAAGTATGGACTTTGGTTGAATTGCACGATGATCGCAAGCAATTGAGAATAAATGGATTTTCAAGAAGAAGACCGACGCTGAGGTAATGTTACTATTCTAAAGCTCGAACTGTCGCAAAAGGTTTTCGACAAGTTCAAGGTGTTGACTACGATGAGAGTTTTCACCGATCTATGCTTAAGTCCGTCCAATCACGTTAGCAATTGCCGATTTTATGAAATCCGGCAAATGGATAAACAAACTGCATTCCTTGATGGATTTATTAAAGAAGAGTTGTATATGATGCAACCGAAGGTTTTGTCAATCCTAAAGGTGCTAAAAAATATGCAAACTCCAGGATCCATCTATGGACTTGCAAGCATCTCGAGTTGAATATACGCTGATAAGTTGATCAAAGATATAGTTTTATACGATTACTGAAGCCCGTATTTACAAGAAAGTGAGGGAGCACTACAACATTTCCGATAAGTATATTGTTGATCGAAATAATGTAGAATTATTCTGCAAAGCATAAAGGAGTGTTTGAAAGGAGTTTTTCAAAGAAAGACCTCGTGAAGCTGTTAATATTGAGCATCAAGATCTATAGAGATAGATCAAGACGCTTGATAAGTTTTTTCAATGAGTACATACCTTGACAAGATATTTAAGTAATTCAAAATGGAACAGTCAAAGAAGGAGTTCTTGCCTGTGTTACAAGGTGTGAAGTTGAGTGAAGACTCAAAACCACCAAGCAGAAATAGAAAGAGAATGAAAGTCATTCCCTATGACTCACCATAGGTTCTATAAAGTAAAGACATGTTGTGTACGATCTATTGTATACCCTACACTGATTTTGGCAAGGAGGCAATAATGATCTAGGAGTAGATCATCGGACAAATGGCAAATCATACTTAGTGGAATAAGGATATTTTTCGATTATGGAGGTGATAAAGGTTCGTAAAGGGTTACGCCGATGCAAGTTTTGGCACCGATCTAGATGACTCTAAGTCTCAATCTGGATACATATTGAAAGTGGGAGTAATTATGGAGTAGCTCCGCAGAGCATTGTTGACATACAAATTTGAAATACATACGGATCTGAATGTGGCACTGCTGACTAAACTTCTCACAAGCAAAACATGATCACACCTTAGTACCTTTGGGTGTTAACTAGATTATTGACTCTAGTAAACCCTTTGGGTGTTTATCACATGACGATGTGAACTATGGGTGTTAATCACATGGTGATGCTAACTATTGGTGTTAAATCACATGGTGATGTGAACTAGATTATTGACTTAGTGCAAGTGGGAGATCAAGGAAATATGCCCTAGAGGCAATAAAGTTATTTTTATTTCCTTATTTCATGATAAATGTTTATTATTCATCTAGAATTGTATTAACCAAACATAATACATGTGGAATACATAGACAAACAGAGTGTCACTAGTATGCCTCTACTTGACTAGCTCGGTGATCAAAGATGGTTATGTTTCAGCCATGGACAAAGAGTTGTCATTTGATTAACGGGATCACATCATTAGAGAATGATGTGATTGACATGACCCATTCCTTTAGCTTACCAACCATCCTTAGTATGTTGTTATTGCTTTCATGACTTATACATGTTCCTATGACTATGAGATTATGCAACTCCTGCACCGGAGGAACACTTTTGCTACCAAACGCACAACGAATCGGGTGATTATAAAGGTGCTCTCGGTGTCTCCAAGGTACTTGTTGGGTTGGCGATTTCGGATTAGGATTTGTCATCCGATTTGGGAGAGGTATCTCCGGCCTTCAATGCACATCACTTAAGCTCATGGCATTGCAACTAATGAGTTAGTTCCATGATGTATTACGGAACGAAAAGAGACTTGCAACGATTGAACTAGGTATGAGATACCACGATCAATCTCGCAAGTAAATACAATGACAAAGGGAACAACGATGTTGTTATGGGTTTGACCGAAAAGATCTTCGGAAATATGTGGGAGCCAAATGAGCATCCAGGTTCCTATTGGTTATTGACCGAGACGGTCTCCATGTCAATTCTCAACCCGTAGGGTCCACGCTAAAGTTTTGATGACCTTATATTATGAGTTTATGTGTTTTGATGTATCAAGGAGTTCGAGTCCGGATGAGATCGAGGATAAGACGAGGAGTCTCAAATGGTCGAGACGAAAGATTGATATATTGGACGACTATATTCGATATCGGAAAGGTTCCGAGTGATTCGGTATTTTTCGAGTACCGAGAGTTACGGAATTCGCCGGGAGTATATGGGCCTTATTACCATACGGGAATAGAGGAGAGAGGCCAAAGGAAGGAGGCGCGGCCCCCTCTGTCCGAATTGGACAAGGGTGCAGCCCTTTCCTTTTTCCCTCCCCCTCTTTCCTTCTTTCCTACTCCAACAAGGAAAGGAGGAGTCTCATTCCCACCGGTGAGTAGGACTCCCTTGCGCGCCTCCTCCTAGGCCGGCTGCTCCCCTTGCTCCTTTATATACGGGCTGGGGACACCCCATGGACACAACAATTGATCTCTTGATCTCTTAGCCTGCAGGTGCCCCTCCACCATAGTTCTCCTCGATAAATTGTAGCGGTGTTAGGAGAAGCCCTGCGACGTAGAACATCAAGATCGCCACCACGCCGTCAGGTCGACGGAACTCTTCCCCGACACTTTGCTGGATCGAAGTCCGGGAACGCCATCGAGCTGAACGGTGCAAGAACTCGGAGGTGCCGCAGTTTTGGTGCTTGATCGGTCGGGCCGTGAAGACGACGACTACATCAATCAAGCAGTTAATGCTTCCGCTTGGTTCACGAGCATACGTGGACACACTCTCCCTCTGCTATGCATCACCATGATCATGTGCGAGGATTTTTTAAATTACTATGTTCCCCAACAATGTTTGGCGTTATCTTTCAACGGAGGCAACTAGGTTTCCTCCTGAATCTCACATTTGAGAACCATTGCAATTCTAGCTTAATTATTAACATGGAAATAGAATATTAATGACTTTGTAATTATGCCTAGGCATATTTCAACAAGAGTTTCAAACCAGTTGAGTTCAATACTTTCCGACAAATCGGTCTCATAGATTATTCGATGTGTACAATGGTAAATCACCGAGAGCTCATGAAAGTACAAGAGTACAATTATCTCAATGGTCTCTTACAAATATGGCAAACAACATACATGTATGATAGGACAACAAACATATATTTTACTCTTCATAGACAATGTATCATTACACTTTTGCTATTAGACATTTTATGAATGGTTTTGCCATTTTTGAAACCTTTATAACGACTCAAGAAAAGCACCCTATAGATAATGACCATTCCAAGTAATATCGCAAGATCGACCCACTTAGAATAACCTAACTCACTTGTAAGTTGTACTTAAGGATATATTTACCACTAATGTCAATGCCCCCAAACACCTAAATCTTGGAAGACCAAGCCAAGAATTCATTTTTGTACAAAATTTTTC